>CABHPP010117456.1:2599-31228 GCA_902168425.1 Peromyscus attwateri | reverse complement strand
AACTCTTTCTTCCCCTGGTTCCAGGGCCTTCCATTTCTCCTTTGGTAATCAAGTTCAAACAAAGAGTTGGGGACGTCGTAGTGTCACCCCCGAGCGCCGGCTAGGACCGGTAGCCGACGAGGCACGGTCCGGGTCCCCAGCAGGTGCACCCCTCACCTGTCCAACCCGCGGCGCCCGAGGCCCTGCTTCGGCGGCGGCTCCGGGGCCCCCCAGGGCGCGGGCCCGGGGATCGGGTCTGTGTCCCAACTGGGTACCCAGGGCTCGGGCCGCGCACGGCTTTGGCGGGGCTTCTCCCGGGCTCTTTGTTCAGCAGCACGATGGCCCGCGTCCCTGTGTCTGTCCTGGCGCGGGTCTCGGTCCGTCCTCCGTTCCCTGCCCGCCCGACGGTCCCCGTTTCCTCTCACGTCACCGTTCCTCTCCCGGTGCCTGTCCCCGGCTCGGTCCCGGGGCCGCTCGACGTGGCGGTCTCGGTCCGGGTGCGGGCGCCGCTCTGGGTCTCGCTCTCTCGGACGGGTCCGGGGCTCGCGAGTCCCCACAGTATCTCCCATGGCCGGATTCCTGTCCCCGCCCGCCCGGAAACGACCCGAGGGCAACAACCAACCACAAGTGTCCCCGGCAGGTGGCCAGGCTTAAGGACGGGGCGGCGGCAGCTCACCTGTGCGCACGCGCATTCGCCCTCGGGCGGTCCCGAGAGGGTGCACCTGCCCCTGGCCGCCAGGGGGCGGTCGTGGTGCCTGGCAGGGAAGGTGGGAGTGGAGGTGGGGGCAGGTTCTTGTAGAAATAGCTGTCAGTCTTAGGTGTTCCAGGATTAACAAAGGTAAGTGGCCCAGAGAGCAGGGGACGGGATGTGGACAAATCAGCTCTGCCTTCAAACGCTGTCTCTTACGTAGAGACATCAGGAACCCAGACCAATCATCTACTTATTTGCTTTTGAGATAATGGGTTTTGATCCGAGGGCCTTGCATTTCTAGGAAAGTATGCTACTGGGCTACACCCCCAGTTCCAAACTAAAGTCATTAAACCCTCTAAGACAGTTTTGTGCCACTGGGCATGGGTTTGAGCCTTCTGATAGAGAGCTTAATAGTGGGAGGAGTTGGTAACATTGCTGCTCTAAACTTGGGTGGAGTGACCCTACTCCCAGCTGTATTTCCCCAGTGAAGCCGGTAGTGGTGATTTCCTGTTGATCAACGCACCAAGTGCCTTGGGTTTGCTTCCCCAGACTGTACCCATGTATTCAATCATCCATCCTTCTTAGCCACCCACCCAGCCAGTCAGCCCCATATCCACCCACTCACTCATCCAGCCTCCCTCCTTAGAGAAGATGTGTTGCCAGTCCATCTATTAAAATAGCCTCAGACTTAATAAAACACTTTAAAAAAAAGAAAGGAAAAAGAGAAAGAACTATTCTATTCATAGTTGTCAGCCTTTAATTTTGCCAAGTAAGGATATTAAAAAACCTAGAAAACTGGCCTCTGTTCATGCTTTCAGCAAGGGTGCAGGAGCACCTGACTGAGCAGGTGCAGGGGGTGCTGCAGGGAAGTCTCCTTGGACAGAGTCTGCTCCAGTGTGTGCAGAGGCTGGGCAAGAATATGAAAGGCAAGGCTGGAAAACCGATGGGAGGGCTCTGCTCCGTGTGGACCGAGCAATCAGTGGCTCAGGGAGCTATTTTTAAATTGTGTTTTTCAAGGTAATGGGGTTCTGAGGGAGTGCCTGCTTGGAGACCCACTCTGACTGTTGAGCTGACCTCTGTTTTCCAGATGTGAGTCTGGTGACATCCTCTGTGTCCCCAGTCCTCACCATGGTGCCCGGGACAGAACACATGCTCCAGCTGGGCTGAGAGATGTCCCTTGAGTGGGCTCTGAAGAAGGGTTTCAGGAGCAGGCAGAGTCTTTCCTGAGCTTTACATATAGGGCTGTCTTGGTATTTCATTTCTCATACAGCCTTCTGTGGCTCCCATCCTTGGAAAATGGATGCTGGGAGCAGCTAGGAGTCTTTGAGATCCCCGAGAGAGTTGTAACTATCTTTGGCTCATCCATGCAGAGTCATCTCTGCTTTGAGAGTGTTATGAACTGGCCTCCTGGCCACTTCTGCAGAGGCTTTGGTGCCCAGGTCTATGCCAGGTTCTGCCAATGTCACCGCTAAGGTTATACGATGCAGAGCTAAAGCCTCGCTCACTCCAGAGGCCTGCCTTTCCTCACCCCTGCATCCATCCACGGCTCCATTACCATCATGCAGAATGCTAATCTCTGAAATCCCTTTCCAATTCCAACTCAATAGTTTAAAACCTGAGCCGGATATCACCGGTGGAGCACACCTACAATTCCAGCCTGTGAGCTCTAGAAATTACATGTTGGAAGGCTGAAGCAGGAGGATTGCCACCAGTGTGAGACCAACCTTGTCTACATAGTGAGCTCCAGGCTAGCCAAGGCTACATAGCAAAATACTGTTGTGTCTCACTGGTAGCAGTCATGTCTCAGCCCTAAGTTCAACTCTCAATTCCACCAAGAAAATCACAAAAGAAATCATTGGCTGAGGAGATGGCCCAGTGAGCACGTGCTGCTCAAGTGTGAGGACTTGAGCTCAGATCCCCCCAAACACATAAAGCTGGCTGAGGTAGCGTACATCTGTACCCAGGCACTCCTACAATGAGATGGGAGGTGGAGACAGGGAATTTCTCCCAGAAGCTAGCCTGGTGTCTGCAGTGGTGAACAAGAAACCCTGTTGAAACAAGGTGGAAAACGAGTACGTACACCCAAAATTGTCGTCTGACCTCCACAAGTATGCTATGCTTGCTTGCATTCACACAGGAACACACACACACACACACACACACACACCCCGATTATTTTAAAACACCAAAAAAAAAGTCTAAAATCCAAGGTGTCACCCAGTTTGGACACCTTGGGTCAAATGTCCCAGAGCTGTGAGCTCAGTCATAAGCTTTGGAAACACAGTGAAGGGACAGACACAGGCAGGCATTTTCATTGTAAGAGTGAGACATGGAAGGGAAGAGAGGGCGGCTATGTGCCAGTCAAGCCCAGGGCCAGCAGGGCTTCCCTCAGACAGCTCTGCCCAAGCCTGGCTATCCCGGGCATGTCTTCCTGACCACTGTCTCCTCTATAGGTTTTATTTTCGTCTTCTTTCCTGGGCTCAGTTCACTAAGTAAACATGATGTATTTGGGGTTTTATAAATGGGTCTATTATTTGGCTGTGCCTTGCAGAGTAAGTTCCACGAAGGCGGGGACTATCTGTATTCCCTGCCACATCCCCAGTGCCTAGAACACGACACTTGTTCAATGAATGAATGACTGGCACTGCTGGATGAACAGGATGGAGTGGCATGGGTGCCACTGCCAGGAAATCAGCTCTGACCCCCTCCCAGACGAATGTGGCCTCACTTTTAAACATCGCTAGGACTTTGCTTCCGGCATTTTGGTATTCCCGCCCTGCCCTGCTTTCTTTCTTTCCTTCATTTATTATTAGAACCTCCCCTCCCCCAAGCCCACTAAGGACAGGGTCTCTGAGTCATCTATAGATGCTCTCCCAGTGCACACTCAGTCAGGATTTGCTGGGTGGCCATGCAGCTGGCTAGCTGTCCTTTGTGCCTCTCTTAGTAGGGCTTTGCTGAACAGATAGGGCCTGGGGTTTCTTTGTGGGAGGCTGGGAAGTTTTCAAAATTAGAGGAAAGGTGTGTGTGTGTGTGTGTGTGTGTGTGTGTGTGTGTGTGTGTGTGTTGTGTGAATGTATGTGTTTAATTGCTGTGTACACCTATGAATGTGTATGTGTGCCTGTGTGCAAAGGCCAGAAGTTAACAGTTGGGTGTCTTTGTTGATCACTCTCCACCATATTTTTTGAGACAGGGTCTCTCAGTGAACCTGGAGCCATAGAGAGGGTTAGGCTGCTGGGCCAATGAACTTCAGGAATCCAGTGGTGGCTAGCTAATGAATTTTAGGGAGCTACCTATCTCCATTGCCATCCCTTCTGTCCAGTTCTGGGGTTATGAGTGCAAGTCACCATGCTTGGCTTTTTACAAAGCTTTTTGGGAATCTGAATTCAGGCCATGTGCTTGTAAGCCAGGCATTTTACTGGCTGAGCCATTTCCCTGTCCCCTGGGAAATCTGTTATTTTTTTAGTTTTTGGAGACAAGGTCTCACGTAGCCCAGTATGACCTCAAAGTTGCTATGTAGATAAGGATAACCTTGAACTTCTGATCCTGCCTCCTCTATCTCCTAGTGCTGGGAGTACAGGCATGCACCAACATGCCTAGCTCATGCAGTGCTGGGAATCAAACTCAGGACTTTGTTCACTCTAGACCAGCACCCTGCCCACTGAGCCATATCTCAGTCCTATTTTTAAAAATGATTTATTTATTTTTATTTTATGCACTGTGGTATTTTGCCTGCATGTATGTCTGTGTGAGAGTGTCAGATCGCTGGAGGTAAAGTCACAAGCAGTTGTGAGCTGCCATATGGGTGCTGGGAATTGAACCTGGGTTCTCTGGAAGAACAGCCATTGCTCTTAACTGCTGAGCCATCTCTCCAGTCCCAAGTCCTTTTTAAAATTTTTTTTATTTAGTTAGTTATTTTTGAGACAGGGTCTTATTTTGTAGTCCAGGTTGGCCTGGCATTCTCTTGCCTCCCGAGTGATAGGAATCCATCATACCCATCATGGAAAGCCTTCTCAAGTTCCAGTTATCTCCTGGCATTTCAATAACTCTCTGTGGAGGTTGCTAATTTGCAAACAACAACAACAACAATGGTGGCCATGACAGTCTTTCCAGCCCCATATAGTTCTCCATGACCTTCACTTGTCCCAGAGAAGGTTTTGATACTCCTGCCCTGTGACCCTGAGCAGGCCTTTGTGAGTCCCAGAACAGATGGATTCATTTGGGCAAGAAACTACCCTTGCCTCAATTGCTGACAGTATACTGTCCAAACTGGACCAGCAGAACACAAAAGAAAGTGATTGCCAAACTTTGCCAAGACAAGGTAGGACAGTCCTTCAAAATTTCCTGCTTTTCAGACAAGTCTGTCAGATATGCTAGGCCTGTGAGCCAAAGATGGATGCCCCAATGTTACAGAAGAACTTTGGGTGAATGTCTAGGCAGCCAAATGACCCTGTCATTAGGTAACATTTAACCCTTCTGGGGTCTTTGATGGAGTTAAAGACTAAATACTTAAATTTACAGTTTTCCTTGGTTTTGATAAAAGGTAAATTAGGTATAAAACTTAAGACTCGACAGACCACTTCCCATTGTCTTCTGATCAAGATGTAGCCAGCTCCATGTCTGCCTGAACACCACCATGCTCTCCACCATGATGATAATGGACTGAATCTCTGAAACGGTAAGCGAGCCACCTCAATTAAATGTTTTCCTTATTAAAAAAAAAACAAAAACTTAAGACTCAAGCCAGGTGTGGTGGCACATGCCTTTAATCCCAGCACTTGGGAGGCAGAGGCAGGTGGATCTCTGTCAGTTCAAGGCCAACCTGGTCTATAAAGTGAGTTCCAGGACAACCAAAAACAAACAAACAACAAACAAACAAACAAACAAACAAAAAACCCTTTAGACTCACAAAGATAAGATAAATAGAGTATTTTCTCTAATTTTGCCAAATATGAATGGACTGAATATTGTAACTATAATTCTTACTTGAATTTTTCTGTATTTGTTTATATATATATATATATATATTGTTGTTGTATATAATTTTACTATGTTAAAGTTAAAACCTTCCTTTTTAATTAGACAAAAAAGGGGAAATGCTGTGGAACAATCTTTGTACACTGTAAATATGTATTACTCTCATTGTTAATGAAAAGCTGATTGACTGACAGCTGGGCTGGAAGAGATTGGGAGAGACAGCCTGACACAGAGAGAATGCTGGGAAGAGGAAGGGCAGACTCTGGTGTCGAAAGCAGATGCTGAGAGAAGGAAGATGGACATGCCATACTGAGAGAAGGTACCAAACCATGTGGCAAAGCATAGATAAGAAATATGGGTTAATTTAAATGTAAGAGTTAGCTAGTTATACGCCTGAGCTATTGGTCAAGCATTTATAATTAATATAAGCCTCAGTGTGTTTATTTGGGAGCTGCTGGTGGGACAGAAACTTCCATCTACACTGGCCTAGGTTGTGAGGACTGGCTCCAAATGGGAATGTAGGCCTCTTGCTCAAATTTGAATTGTAGGATGGTGACAAGAAGGCATTAAATCAAGTGTGGATCCCCTTTTAAGATTTTAATATACTTATTCTTTGAGAATTTCATAAATGTGTACTATCTATTATGATCATTTCTATCCACCCCCCATTTCTCCTCTCTATTTCTTCCTGGATTTCCCCAACACTATCTCCTACCAGCTTCTGCTTCATGCCTTCCTCTTTCTCTTCCCTCCTCTCCCTCTTCCCTTCTCTTCTTCCTCCTCCTCTTCTTCTTTGTCCAGTTCATGCTGCCCCATGTGAGTAGACATGGGGGTCCTCCACTGGAGCACGGGCAACTTACCAGTGGCCACAACCCTGAAGCAAAATGACTCTTCCTCCCTTAGCAGCCATTAGATTCCAACAAACCCCCAGCTGGGGTGGGGCCTCGTCAATCTCTCCCCATCCATGCTGGAATTTTGACTGTCTTGCTCTTGTTTGGGTAACCACAACTAGCCCAGAGAACATTTCACAGTGCTTTCCCCATCCTCTATTCCTACATTTTTTCTGCCTCTTCTTCTGTGATGTTCCCTGAGTCTTGGGAGCTGTGGGTTGATATAGATATGGGTCCCCTTTAAGCATGAGGCTCTGTGTGACCGCACGGGGCTCCTGTCCACAATATAGGCCCTAAGTAGAAGGCAACAGAATGTGCTGGATGGCTTCTGAGGCTTGTCATCAAAGGTGATACATCTCTGGAGATGCTTCACCTTTGAACATAGCCACATGATTGTGCAGGATCCCAGGCAACATAAAAAAGCCATGTACAGATGTTCCAATTGTTAGCTCTAGCTGAGCTCAACCAACAATCAGTATCAACTGTCAGTCATCAGGAATGAGCCCTGGGAATTCCAAAGCCAGCCACTGAGTCACCTTGGACTTCAAGTCTTTCTACTCAGACCCCACACGCTGTGGTGCAATGTCTAAATTCTTGACCCAGGGGTTGGGGAGATAGCTTAGTGGTCGTCTCAAAGCACTTACTGAAAAATCAAGAAGACCCAATTTCTAATTCTTAGCAGTCATGAAAAAAGCTGGGTGTAGTCATGAGTGCCTGTAACCATGGTAGAGTGTGGGACGGAGCAGAGACAGGAGAATCCCTGAGGCTTGGTGGCTGTCAACCCAGTTCTGGGTTCAGTCAGAGACCCTAATTTGAGTGAATAAGGCAGAGATATGATAGAGCAGGTCACCTGACATCCTCTTCTGACCTCTGCATGTGTGCACACACATATGTGCAAACACCATATCTATACTGTGCCCCCCCCACTGACCCATAGAATCCATGACTGTCTTATGCTTTAGGGTCCTGGGGCATTTTGTTACATCACAGAAGATAACCAGAATATTGTCTATGACTCCAACTCACATCAGTCTCTCTTTGTCCAAATTACTGCAATTTTAGTTCAAAATATGCTTACCTCTGTTGATTTCACAATTTGAAAGTAGTATGTGTTCTTCTTCCAAGACTTTCAGGAATTCTGTTTTTTGCAGGTGTGCATGGCACACAGGTGTTCAGTGATAATCACTGGATAAATAATATATATTTAAACTTTTATTTTATTGTTTATGTGTATGGGTGTTTTGCCTGTATGTATGTCTGTTCACTATGGGCAAGCCTAGTGCCCTCAGAGGCCAGAAGAGGGTGTCAGAGCCCCTGGAACTGGAGATGATTGTGAGCCACCATGTGGGTGCTAGGAATCAAACCCTGATCCTCTGAAAGAGCAACCAGTGCTCTTAACTGCTGAGCCACCTCTCCAGCCCCAAATATGTTTTTATAGATTAATTCCATGTAATAAAGAAGATGACAGAGATCTTTTGTTTTCTACTGCATCTTCTAGCAATACTATCACCCAGGGCAGGTGAGCCAGCTCAATGGGTACAGGTGTCTGCAGCCAAGCCTGATGACCCGGGTTTGATCCTCCAGACCCGCAGTGGGAGGAGACACTTGTCTTCTGACCTCCACATACATGCTGTGGTTTTCCCCAGTCCTTGCCCATGCACAAAGCATGCAGAAACAAGTGGCTAAAATGTAATATTAATAATAACAACAACAAAACACTTAAAAAAGTAAAACGAACAATCTTGGTGTGTGGAAATTTTCATGAACTGTCAGTCGCACAAGCAAGGAAGAAGCAGTTGAGAGTGAGGGTCCACTATACGTCCAAGGGGTTTCTTAGTTTATACTATTTGATTGGTAGAAGAAAAGGTTTATGAACCGATGCTCTGTTGCCTCCTTTGTCTTAATTAAAAATATAGTCCCAGGGCTGGAGAGATGACCCTAGGGTTAAGAACACTGGGTGATTTTTCTGGAGCATCTGTGTTTGATCTCCTGAACCCACATGCAGCCCACAACCTTCTGTGACTCCAGTTCCAGGGGATTTGATGCCTCTGTGGGCACACCAGGCACTTGTGTGGTCATATGGAGCTCAGACATACATGCAGGTAAAACACATATACGTGTAAGATTAAAACAGCACGTCTGGTCATTCCTCTGTTCTCCGGGAACTCCTGGTCAGGTGCCGGCAGAGGGTGGAAGGTCCAGTACAGGTGGGATTTCTTTTCTGAGAAAATTCTCTGAGTATACGCCAAACCAAAGCAGAGATTAAGAGAAAAAGAAAGCACTTGCCATTGGTATGCTCAAGATGATTTTTTTTTTTCCGAGACAGGGTTTCTCTGTGTAGCTTTGTGCCTTTCCTGGATCTCTATCTGTAGATCAGGCTGGCCTCGAACTCACAGAGATCTGCCTGGCTCTGCCTCCCGAGTGCTGGGATTAAAGGTGTGTGTCACCACCGCCTGGCAAGATGATATTTTTTAACATTATATTTTTATTGATTATTTGGGAATATCACATCATGCACCTGATCACACCCACCTGCCAGTCCTCCCATGTCCCCCCTTTGTGACCTCCCCTACCAAAAAAGAGAGAAAAACTCAAGTCTTAATCTGTGTTGCCCATACTCTCACTGACCATGGTCAGACTCCCAGTGGCCAGCCCCTTAAGGATAACTGCGTCCTTCCCCCCCCCCAACCCCCACCAGAAGCCATCAGCTGTGGAGAGCTGCACTTCAGCATCCTTATCACAATTTTTAAGAGTTCCCTTCAATGACTTTCTGTCTAGGCTGTTACTTTTTAGGGGGCAGGGTATAGGTGGTCACAGAAGCCGTCCATGTCCCTCTTTCTTAACTGTGAGTCTGCAGTCATCGATATGACTGCGAAAGTAGCTTCTTTGCCCTTTACAGTCAGCAGGAGCACACATCATGGACTTCCACATGGTCTCCAGCGTCAGCACGTGCCACGAACCTCAGGGTGATCTCCAGTGGCAGTACCGACCACGAACATCTACCTGGCCCTCTGCTACAGCATGTCCATGGACACCATCATAGCTCTTGGTGGCAGCACAGGCCAAGGACGTCAACATGGCCTCCTGGGCAACATGGGCTACGAACATCAATATAGTCTCTGGTGGTAGCCTAGCTCACAGACATCAACATGGCCCCAGGCATCACAGACCATGGACATCTACCTGGCCCTGTGTGATATCGCAGGCCATGGACATCAACATGGCCCCAGGACACAGTTAGGACCACAGATTCAGACTTGGCCCTCAGCTGCAGTACAGACAACGGACGTCAACACGACCCTTGGCAGCAGCACAGTCCATGGACATCAACAAGGCTTCGGGTGGTGGCACACTCCAGAGACATCTACATGGCCTTCGGTGGTAACACGGGCCATGGGCATCAAAAAGCTCCCCCAATCCCAGCTGCTGCAGAACCTCTGACATCTACATGAACCCCAGGCTTCAACACTGCCTTGGACAGATACCAACATGGCCTCCGGGGTACCACAGACTATAGGGGTCTTTCGAGGAGGTCCAATCCAGAAAAGGAAACCTTTGTCTCGGATATCCTGTTGTTGCTCAGAGCTAGGGTGATCATGTGCTGTGCAGTGTGTTGGTAGTGGTGTGGGGGATGGGAGGGGGAAGCTGAGTCTGCAGAAGCTCTAGGCTGCTGCACACCACTCTGTCAGCCCGCCTTCTCTCACACCTGTCACTGCTGGTGAGTCTCTAGTTCCACCTTTCTTCACAGCACACTTACCGCTCCGCTCCTCCATCTTACCCACCTCTCGTTGCATATTCATTCCATGTGGTGGTAATGGAAGCTGCAGGGTGTCGTATAGAATATATATATTCATTGCACCGAGTCCTTGGTCTGGTGCGAGGTTTCTGGTTTCTGAAGCACCATAAATACTGGACTATTGCCAAGACTCATCTTGAATACCCTGCTGTTGCCCAGAGTCAGGGCGATGTTG
Source organism: Peromyscus attwateri (assembly GCA_902168425.1). Classification (NCBI taxonomy): domain Eukaryota; kingdom Metazoa; phylum Chordata; class Mammalia; order Rodentia; family Cricetidae; genus Peromyscus; species Peromyscus attwateri. The sequence goes on along the minus strand of CABHPP010117456.1, from coordinate 20,723 downwards.
CAGCTAGGCAGGGCCTCTGGGGGCAGGTTCTGTGTGAGCTCCTGACTGCCACACATCTCCCTACCCTCCAAGACTGCCCTGAGGCTCTGGGGCTAGACCTTTGTGCTTATAGCCTGCGGGTCTAGGTCTATAGTTCTATTCAGTAATGGCCAGGCCACTACACATCTGTCAGGTGGTGTCAGCAGCCCCACAGCTCATTTGGCAGGACCTTTGTGCTTGGACTCATCATTCCCCACCCTGTGGACCTCTGTTCCGCCATCTTTCTTTCCAATTTCCCGAGTCTGCTTCCCATAAGACTTGGCTTTGTTGTTCCGGAGCGCCTGCGTGCTCTCGGGCTCCTTTCTGCTGACTCAGCTCCTGCAGCCGCCAACCATCTTTGCTTTTCCCCTCAAGGTGATTTTTTTTTTTTTAAGACAGAAAAAGAAAAGAAAATTGAATTTGTGTTCACAATTTTATTTAACTCAATAATCAGTCCAGCCAAGGCTACACAGTGAGACCACGTTTTGTTTTGTTTTTAAAGACTATGCAGTCTGTTCTGTTATGTAGTCCAGGCTGGCCATGAGCTCACAGAGACCACCTGCCTCTGCTGAGATTGAAGGCGTGTGCTACTAAGGCTGGGGTTAATCGTTTTTTAGGACCTGTCCTTACATGTCCTAGAATAACAAATAGAACGCTGGTAGGTTTGGGGTCCTCACGACCAAACGCTTCCCTTTGGAGCATAGTGCTGGAAGCAGGAGAGGAAAGGAAAGGAGATTGTAAAGATGGCCGGGGACAGGTCCTAAGAAGCCTTTGACAACCAGGCGTCTGTGATGGCACTTACTACCGTGGTCCATGGTCTCCAAACAGCACCACAGCCGCCACTGTGGCACAGGGGAAACACATTGACACTCTCACTCAATCTGTGAATGTTGTTAGTTTTTTCTGATTCCAACTTATGGTATAAACGGTCTTCTAGTGTAGGGGTACAGGCACGCCACTTATTAGTCAATGTTTGCACGTGGGCTTGCATGTTAGGTCTGAGTCTAGAGGCTGTGTAGAGTCACCAGAGATGACTTTAAAAATTTTTTAAAATTATTATTGTTAATATTATCACGTGGGTCATGTGTGAGGGTGCACACGCACCACTGTGCATGAGTGGAGGTCAGAGGACAGCTTTGGGTGTCGGTTCTCTTTCCACAGTGGGTTCTGGGGACCGACCTCAGGTCATCAGGCTTGTACAGCAAGCCCCTTTAGCCACTGAGCCCCTCTCACTGGCCCCAGAGATGACTTTCAATGAGGGAAGTGCTTTAAATTTGTTATAGAAAAAAATTCCAGAATATTCTGGAGGGATTGCTAGCCCTAACTTAAACTCTGGCCTTGGGGATGGAGAATTCGGACTTGGGAGCTATTGAGTAAGGAGTGGGTGAGTAAGCAGCAGTGTGAACTGTTGGAGAGCAACCTGACACTGTGTCCAATCCTCGGGGTGAGGGAGTGGATTCACAGGGCCCCGTTTGAACCAGGCCAGGGACATTAAAGAGAAAAGTTTGCAATTCCACATCTATACCACTAGAGGTCGCGCGGGTCTAAGCGCGGATCTCTGCCATTTCCTCCCTTCCCCTGAGCCATAGTGACGGACAAGTAAAGATCCTCGGAATTCAGTCGTGGATGCTATTAGGAAAGATAAGCAAAGGGTGACCACGAACTCTCCCTGCTAATTAGGATAATAAATATTTAGGACAAGGGGAATTAAGGCCTGTGAGACGACTCTGCAGAAAAAGGCTCAATCCCTGGAACCCCGTAAGGTGGAAGGCGAGAATCAACTCTCACAAGCTGTAGTCTAACCTTCACACATGTGCTGTGACACACGCGTGTGCACACATATGCACTCACACACAAAGTGACTGGTCAATATCCCATGTAAGTATTTGTATTCGGGGCTTTTCCAGTGCTCCCCAGGCTCCCCAGCATCCTTCTTCATCATGGCGGCCAGGGATGAGGCACAGAGAGGTGGGAAAGCCGGCCCTACTCCATAAAGCCTTTGGATTCAGGAATGACTCCAGTACAGTAGCCCTGGCAGTTCCTCCGGGTGTTTCTCCACAGCAAATACCCAGCCAACTGCCTTAAAAGGTGATTCAGAGGGATCCAGTCCCTGCCAGGAAATGGTGTCTGAATTAACTGAGTGGACCAGTGTGGGTTTCTCTCTGGGGCTGTCAGCCATGCGCCCCACTCCACTGGTAGCCCTCCCTGGACCAGAGGGACCCTGGGAATCACAGTGGTGATGATTAAACTTAACCGAGAGGCTTGGTCAGACAAGGAGGGTGAAATTCTGACTTTGAGAGCCACCTTCCCGTCAAACTGAGACACAGGCCAAGCCGGATGCTAAGGTCGGGGCCTTTCCATTCAGTTTTGCTTCACTGGAGATACAGGTCACCTCTAGCAGACTATAGTCAATACCCCCACACCCCACACCCTTAGTAAAGAAAAACTACTCAGGGCCAGGGAGATGGTTCGGAGGGTAAAGTCACTTATCGTCAAGCCTGATGACCTAGTCTAATTCCCGGGACTCACATGGTGGAAGGAGAGAATCGACTCCTGAAAGTTGTCCTCCGACCTCCACGTGCACATACAACAAAAAAAATAATGTAATAAACAATAAAAAGCTGCTCAAAGTAAACTTGGATAGAGAAGGACAAAAAACAATCTAATAACATCACCCCCTTGGGCAGACTCTCCACAGGACTGCCTATTTGTCCACTACTATGAGTGCTCAGTGCGGGTGATCACTTAATAAATATGCATTGAGCTACAAGATACATTTGTCTTTTATTTGTTTTAATTTTAGAATTATACTTACTTATTGTGTATGTATGTATATGGATGTACGTGTGTGCCATGGCATGACTGTGGAGTTCAGAGGTCAACTTGAAGGGCTCCTTACTCTCCTTCCACGGTGTGGGTCCCAGGGATCGAACTCAGGTCATCTTGAAAACAAAGGACACGTCACCTCTGAGTAATCTCTCCAACCCTTGTTCATCTGAAAATTAATATTAAGGGCTGGGGAAATGGCTGAGTTGGTAAAATGCTTGCCTTGCAAGCAGGAAGACCCAAGTTCGATCCCCCAGAACCCCCACAAAAAAGCCTGGAGTGGTGTCACAGGCCTGTAGAACTGGCAGCAGAGAGGAAGAGACAGGGGATCGCTGGGTCTCTCTGGCCAGAAAATTGGTGAGCTCCAGCTTCAGTAAGAGACCCATCTAAACAGGTAGAGAGAGACCGAGGAAGACAGCGAGTGTTAGCTTCTGGCTTGGTGTGGGTTCACACACACACACACACACACACACACACACAAACCACACACACACACACACACACACACACGAGCACACATACTCAACTACATACACATAAATCAGTATTTTGTCATTATTTTTACATTACCAACAGACTTATGGTAGAAATTTCTGAAAATGGAAAAAAACAGAGAAGAAATTAAAATCACCCATAAAAGACCACTCATCAACCTACCATTTCTTATTCTAAATAATATTAAGTATTTTTCTCAGTAACTTTGACTTCTAATCTGTACACTTGCTGTTATAGAAGGGCTTTCAGCTGATGCAGGGTGAGAAGTCAAAAGTAGCGGTTTATAACTCCCTAAAGAGAGCCCAGTGGCCACCTGCTCTGCTTACATCAGCCTCAGAGACGGGAGTGTTATCTTAGACTGTGGTGAACTTTGCAGAACCAAATTAATTTTTAAAAGTAAATCTATGCTTGGCAGTTCCTCCAGCTGACTGAGAAGGCAACAGAGCACCAAACAAACATGTAAATGCAGTGACTTTCGAAACTCCCATGCCCAAGGCAGGGTCACTCACCATGACACAGACGTGAGGATGGACCTGCTAGTGAATCAGCTCTAGGGAGTCGGCTTCTCCTGTGCTGAAGCTCTGTAGATGTCGGTCCTAGCACAGGTCTGTCTTAGCTGAACCAGAGCCTTAACCGGGTAATACCTTAAAATAATTTATTTGGCTCACAATTCCTGTGCCTCAAGGGTCTAGCAAACACGGTGCCAGCTCTGGTGAGTTCTTCCCTACCCAGCAATATGACCACATGGTGGAGGAGCCGAGTCATCTTGTCAGTGTGAGATTTTTCTTGTTAAAGACAAGAATCTTAAGATATTTGTAGAGCTTGTGCCTTAAGTCTTTGTCTCAGAAATTATATTTTAAGAATGGATTAGATGGGGGCATGTATGCCTGCAGGCCAGAAGAGGGCACCAGATCTCGTTACAGATGGTTGTGAGCCACCATGTGGTTTCTGGGAATTGAACCCAGGACCTCTGGAAGTGCTCTTAACTGCTGAGCCACATCTCTCCAGCCCGGATGGAATTTTTTTTTTTAACACCCTGTTGTATAAGCAATCTTTAACATCGTATAAACAAGTTAAATAAATATGGTCCCTGCCCTCAGAAATGCACAAACACGAAATGAAACAGACTTTCACTCTCTTGGTATGCACTTCGGCAAAACCACAAGTATAGAACAATGATCAAATATTTACAAGATCCCTAAGCATCACAGTGAGTAATTTTCATGTTGGGACTCACCGACATGCAAGTGGCAGTTGAGTTAATAGTGCAACAAAATTCAGTAACTTTTAAAAATAAAATGGATCACTTATAAAATGTCTTGAGAATGCACTAATTTCTATATGTGCATGTGTTCCTATAACTATGACTTTAGTGATTTTTCAAGGAAAGAAGATGGGGTGACCCCAGGAGAACTGGTATACCCATACCTTGGAGTTCCTGATGTCTGTTCTGACATCAGGCAGTGTTCTGTGTGTACTCTGTACCGGGAACTGTGTCCCAGAGAGTCCCCCAATTCTTCCCCCTCTCATTCCCCAGGGCTTAGGTCTTGCCTCAGCCACCTGATGCTCATTTGCAGGGGGCAAGGTAGGGCAGGTGAGGGAGTGGAGCCATTGCCCTGAGACACGCAATCGAGCGCAACAGTGAAGTCACTGAGCCGGACATTTCTCAATATTTACTCTGGCAGAGGAAGGGAGGTAGAGCTGGTCTTTTGTTCTAGGGGACTGAAAACTCTTTTGGAAATTCAAGGGAGTGTGTGGAGTCAGCATCGGGTCTGGAGGGCAGGAGGTCTGCTGGACAGCATGTCCAGCCTTTTCCTGTGTTGTCCACTTGGCAAATTGAGATTCCTCCTTCATGTTTCAGCTGAGGGGTGGATGAAGCCTCCTTTTTTTTTTTCCAGGCACACCCTGAACTTCCTATAGACCTCTGTACTAGGTGAACATTGATCTGCCAGCCTCTCACCTGCCCATGTGGAGCACCTGCCTTGCCATCCATTCCCAGCATCCAGCAGAGTGGTGTTCAGGGAGAACACCCGATTGGTATCAACACATGGAGCCAGCTGAAGAGGGGAGGGTCTGCCTTCCATTTGATTTGACTTTACTTGAGACAGGGTATGTCTATTAGCCTTGGCTGGCCTAGAACTTTCTTTGTAGAACATGCTGGCCTCAAACTCACAAAGATCATCTGACTCTACCTCTTGAGTGCTGGAATTAAAGGAGTGAGCCACCATACCCGGCTTACTTTCTTGATTGAGTGCTAGATTAAAGGAGTGAGCCACCATACCCAGCTTACTTTGTAGTTTGTTGTTGTTTTTTCTAATCTTCTATCTTTTGTGGGATTTTTTTTGAGACAGTCATGCTATGCAGCTCTGTGCTGGCCTCAAAAGTATTCATTTTGCCTCAGTTTCCCCAGAGCTGAGATTTGCTTTCCTTAAAAAGTTAGTGTATACTAATTTTTCAGAATAATGAGTTTCCATTAGGAAATTTTCATGAATATTTACAAGAATGTATTTTTACAGTACTAGGTATTGAACCCAGAGCCTGTATACACTAAGCAAGTGTTCTACCACTGAGCTACATTGCCAGCCCTATATCATGTACGCCGATAATATTCTTAGCCCATTACATTCTCTTGTATTGTTGTCCATTTTTCTCATTCCTCTCCCCAAACAGCTCCTCTTCGGCTTTCATGCCTTGCTCTTTTCTTTAAATCTAGATTCTGCACATGAGGGAAAACATGAGCTATTTTTCTTCCTAGTCCAGCTTATTTTAGTTAACACAATGTTCTGTCCACTCTCCTGGCAATGGCGTCATTCCACTCTTTGGGGCTGAATAGAACTCCACTGTAGATGTGCACCACATTGGCTTTAGCCATTTATCTGTTGATGGTCACTTAGGTTGCAGTTCGGCTACTATGAAAGCAACAAGCACAATGTGCAGGTATCTCTGCCATTATGCCGATTCCAACTCCTTCCAGGACATACCTAGGTGTGGAATAGCTCGGTCACAGGGCGATTCTATTTTTAGAATCTATGCTCATTTTCATGTGGCTATATTAATTTACATTCCCACCACCAACATAGGAAGGTTCCTTCCCCTGCATATACTCTCCTCTCTCTCTCTCTCTCTCTCTCTCTCTCTCTCTCTCTCTCTCTCTCTGCTTCTAGCATGCTAGGCAAGCACTTTTGCTCTTCAGCCACCATTCCCAGCCCATCTATGGCTTTCTCCATGATGTCATCATGACCGGAGTGAGAGGAAAGTCTCCTGTAGTTTGGACTGGCATTTCTCTGGCTCTGCCTTCGTCTCGACTCTTGTTGGTCAGCCAGACAACTGGATAGCCTCATCATATGAAGCCCGGAGGATCCCCAGTTAGTTATAAAAGTTAATGATTCTGGCTGCTTTATTGATTTAAGTAACAGTTAATTAAACATGGGGTCCGCATGATGCCTGTGAGGCAGAAGAGCCCACTGTTTGACGACAACACAGATGTTAAGGGAGACCAGCTTGGCCTGAGTTTTGGCTCTGTTACTTAGCTGTGTGGCTTTTGGCAAATGACTTAACCTTCCTGGCTTGGGTTTCTGCGTTTGTCAAATGTGCTTATAATAGAACTTACCACACGGTGGGAATTAGTAAAGTAGCACATACTTAGAATCGCCAAATGCCAAGAACACAGACATGCTTAATCAATATTTGTTGGTGACTAAAATTATTATTTCTAAATTTTTGGTTTATTGTTAAAAGACAATGCTCTTTTCCCCCTTCTTTTAGTTGCTTCATTTTATCTTCTGGTTAGTAAAGAAAAGCATTACTTTAAATTTGGCCGGGTGGTGGTGGCGCATGCCTTTAATCCCAGCACTCGGGAGGCAGAGCCAGGCGGATCTCTGTGAGTTTGAGGCCAGCCTGGGCTACAGAATGAGTTCCAGGAAAGGCACAAAGCTACACAGAGAAACCCTGTCTCAAAAAAACAAAAACAAACAAAAAATTTACAATAAATTCCCATTCTCATAAAATATTCAACACCATTGAAAAGTGTTAATACAAGCTCTTTGAACAGTGCTCAGGATATGTACTCAACAAAGATTTACTATATTATATAATATTATCAGCTACTTATTCATTCAACCATATTTTTGAGCATCTGCTATAAGCTAGACACCAAAGCTACATTGTGAAACAATGATAAATAAATACTCTGCTCTCATGTAGTTAATATTCTAAGAGGGGGTAAATAGAAAATAAGTTGAATATGTAGAGTGCATACTGTATTTTACTGATTTTAGAACAATCATTCCCCCAGATGTTAATATCTCAGAAGCTAGATGTGGTGTTTCACACTTGTAATCCTAGTGCTCAGGAAGCTGAGACAGAAGGATTATATGTTCAAGGCTAGCCTAGGCTCATTACAGACCTTGTCTCAATTAAAGAAACTTCTCAAGGCTGGGGATGTATGTCACTTGCTTGGTAGATGCTTACCTAGCCTGTACTGTGCCCTGGGTTTGACCCAAAGCACTGCATAAAACTGGGTCTGGTGACATCCACGAGGTGGAGGCAGGAGGATCAGAAGTTTAAAGTCATCTAGTTATATAATGATTTCCAAGCCAGATCAGTCAGGACCTTGTCTAAAAAAATTCCTCATAATTAATATTCATTTCATGCTGACCAGCATTTTTCCTTTTGTACAAAACTGAAACAAAACAACAATATAAACCAAGACAATGAGTGTGTCAATAGCCTCTTAGTCTTGAGGCTAGACATAGTCTCATTCTCCTACCCTCATGCTAGAAGGCATCTGTAGATTATAAATAGACACCAGGAACCCACTCTGAGCCCTGGAGACAGACTTTCCTCTGGTAAAACCAATATCTTCAGTTCATCCTTTGGTAACTAGACCCCACGACCTTCTCTCTGACTTTGTTTTTTTCATAGTCCTGTGGGCGGGAACTTGATGTCCTGGACTTGGGTAATTCCCTGTGGGTTGGCCTCCATCGATGGTTCTCTCTCCTCTGTGGGTCTCAGCAGTGAGTCTAGATAAAGATTGCTGACTTGCATAACCTCTGGCATCTGAGGCCAGGCAGTGTAGGGAATGAGTGACCCTGAGGCTTCCCTGGGGGAGGGCAGCAGCAAAGCTTTGGAACGTTCTATGCTTCTTGGCCAAGTGCGTGCTGCAGGACTTGCCGATCATGGAGACTGACCTGGGACTTTCTGTAGTGAGAAGTCAGGCCAGTGCCTGCCTTGTCTAAGTAACACTAAGTGACAGAGCTGGGGATGCTCAAGTTTGCTGTGGCGTACCAGATGCTCTTCCTCATGGAGAAGAGTCCTGCCTCTAGCTGGGAGTCCTCATTGGGCAGAGAGATTGGGGGGATGTAATCATGAGTACAAAGCTAAAGACAGACTCCTAGGACCAGGGATCCCCAAAACTTCCACAAGAGCTGAGTTTTATATTTCCTAGAGCACTTTTAAAAAGATTTATTTATTTTTATCTCGTATATGGGGTTCTGTCTGCGTGTATGTCTGGGTACTATGCATGTAGTAAGTATCTCTGGGGGCCAGAAGAGAACGTAAGATACACTAGAAAGTTGTTAGCTGCCATGTGGGTGCTGGGAGCTGAACCTAGGTCCTCTGGAAGATCAGCCTGAGCGCCTAACCACTGAGTCATCTCTCCGGGCCCTCATGCCATTAGTATTTAATGGCATCATCTTCTTTAAGTGTTTAGAAGTCAATCTTGATGGGAGGAGACTCTATTGTGCCTTTTCTTTGGACATATGTTGTACTTATTTCTAAATATCCGTCTTTAATTTACAGGCCTACTTAGATCTTTACAGATGGATCTGGGCTCTGCTTTGGATTGCAATATGCATGATTTTTCTTTCCAGGAAGCACAAAGAATAAAATGTAAGGGCTGACCCTTTTCAGAACCTTTGAGGAAGCCCCCAAACCCTTTTGGTTAGCCTTGAAAATAAAAAAAAAAAAGGTGCTTTTTTGAGAGTATAGATAATCCAGTCGGGAGCATAATGGCCTCTCCTGCTCCACCTTCACTTGAAAGTAAATCCCCTAACCCAACCAACTACCTCCAACCCCATGTTTGTATGTGTGTGCATGCATGCGTGAGAGTGTGTGTATGTGTGTGCATGTGTGTTACATGTGGGTCCCAGGAATTGAACTCAGGTCATGAGTTATCTAGGGTCCTAAATTTAAGACGGGGTGGAAGGAGTCCCAGAGATGCAACATGGCTTCCACTTGATGGCTTTCTAGGGTTTTACTAGTCCCTGCTACTCAAGGATGCTGTGGTCTGATGTACTAGTCCCTGCTACTCAAGGATGCTGTGGTCTAATATACTAGTCCCTGATACTCAAGGATGCTGTGGTCTGATGTACTAGTCCCTGATACTCAAGGATGCTGTGGTCTGATGTACTAGTCCCTGATACTCAAGGATGCTGTGGTCTAATGTACTAGTCCCTGATACTCAAGGATGCTGTGGTCTAATGTACTAGTCCCTGATACTCAAGGATGCTGTGGACTGTGCTGGCTGCATAAGGTGAGAGGTTGGCTCTTACCACTTTGGGTTGTGATCTGTGGGCTTCCAACAGGAAACAGATGGTGCAGGAAGCCTAGGGGATTTGAAGACAGTTTATGAAAGAGACCTTCACATGTGACTAGAGACCCGGCAGGATTTGTCTGTGGCCTTTTGTATGTCTGAGTGGTGACTGGAATGATTACATGGACCTCACATCCAAGATGGCTTCTTTACCTTTTCAGCGCCCCAACAATTCTGTGTCCCCTCTCTGGGAAAGATACACTGAGTTTCTTTTGTTTTTGTTTTACTTTTATATTTTTCATCTTCTTAGATCTTTTTCCCTTTTATTGAAAATAGTTTTTCTCTCATATGATGTATCCTAATTATGGTTTCCCCTCCCTCTGCTCCTCCCCGTTCTTCCCCACCTCCCCTCCCATCCAGATCCACTAAGATTCTGTCTCTCATTAGAAAACAAAAGGCTTCTGAGGAACAATCATACAATATAATATAATAAGAGAAAACAAAATCTAATACACTGGAATAGCACAAAATGAACAAACAGGAGGAAAAGAACACAAGAAAAACCACAAGAAACATATACAGCATAGAGACCCGCTCGTTCACACACTTAAGAATCCCACAAAAACACTAAACTGGGAGCCACAATATACATGCAAAGGACCTATAGGGTAAAAGGAGAGAAAAATATAAGTAAAATGAAATAAAAGAATAAGATAGAATAAAATAAATAAAAAATAGCCCTGACATGACAAGGAACCTCCAGCGATAACGTTACGTTCATTTTCTGTTGGGCGTCTACCCCGGCCATGCAGTCTACCCAGAAGAGTGGTTTGTTTCCCCGGTGAGACTCCCTTGGAGAAAACTAATCTTTTATCTGCTAGTGGTTATCATTTAGAGATAGCTTCTGAGCTACAGGTGAAGGGGCGTGTCCACTTCTTCTTTCAGCTCTAGGACCCATCTGGAGCCTCCCTGTGCACCATGTGACCCCATTCTCTGTGGTGTCATATGTGCATCGATCCTTGATTGAGATGGTCTTGTTTTCTTGGTGTCATATGTGCATCGATCCTTGATTGAGATGGTCTTGTTTTCTTGGTGTCCTCCATCCCCTCGGGCTCTTACACTCTTTCTGCCTCCTCTTCTGCAGGGTTCCCTGAGCCCTGGGGGGGTGGGGGAGGGGTTTGATGGAGACATCCCATTTAGGGCTGAGTTTTGCAAGGTCTCTCACTCTCTGCATAATGTCTGGCTGTGGCCTCTGTATTTGTTCCCATCTGCTGCAGGAGGAAGCTTCCCTGATGATGGCTGAGCAAGGCACTGATCTGCTTCCTTGGTCAGAGTACACACTGGGTTTCTCACATGGATGCTTGGAGTCCCAAGAGGAGTCTGATAGATAAACTGACATGTATTCAGAACAATCAGTTAATCCTCTGGCCTTCATTTGTCAACCCAGTCACGGTGAAATTATTTCCTGATGAATGCCAAGGATGAGGGCCGGATTGTGGATGCAACCACCAATAAAGGAACACTGAGTCCACCCTGGAGACAAATGGCTGAGGTAAGAGGCGTGGCTGCTACGGTTATGCAAAACAGAAAACAAATAGGGTGGTGTTATTTGCTAAACTCCATGAGGGAGGCACCCAGGAGGCACCTCAGTCTGCAAACAGATGAAGATTTCTTTTGTTTTTGACCTTTAGAACTCTGAAGCAGAAAGAACAGCCACAAACTTTAAAGGCTGAATGGTCCTTTGAAAACCCACCCTCCCTTTAAACCATGAACAAAACCACAGATAAATTGCTGACCGCTCCTCCCATCATTTCCTTTCTCTCTTTTAATGTGCTATTTACTGCCAACTGGTGAGCATGTTCTGGCCTTGGCTTATACAAAGCATCATGCAAGACATGAGGAATTGAGATTATAGTCCACTGAGGAAGTTAAAATGTATATGTTCCTATGCAGCCAATACCCAAATGATACTGGTGATAATTCCAGATGGAAAGATACAACATAACTAGTTAGGAGATGAAAAAGACTGATGGATATTTCCGGTATGAGCTGCAGAGTTAGTTGGTTATTTTCTTTCTTTAATTTTTTTTTTGTATGTGTATGTTGTTTTTGTGGACTACATGTGTGCAGTACTCAAGGCGGCCAGAAGAGGGCATCAGATCCCCTGGAGCTGGAGTTGCAGGTGGCTGTGCGCCTCCTTGTGGGTGCTGTGAACTGAACCCTGGTCCTTAGGGACATCAGCTAGTGTTCTTAGCTACTGAGCCAACTCTCCAGCTCATTATTTTCTTTGGGATTTCCCTGGTTATCTCTTGCTCTGGAGTCGACTATTCTGCCTTCCATAGGGAGAAGAGAGGTTCTGTCTCAGGCCACTTAGCCCCTAATGAGGAATAGATTTCAGTGTGTGTAGTGAGAACTGGAGCTGGTTCTGAGGCTTGAGCTCCAGCTCAGGCTGACGAGTTCCGGGGCTTAGCCTTGACTGAGGTGAAGGTAGGCTGATGTGAGCTGACAAGTCCTGTTCACCTGCCAGTGCTTTGTTGGGGGCAGCACCAGTCTGCACCAGCAAAGGAAGGAAAGGTGTGGGAACAGGGTTAGGAGATGAAGGCCTTGAGGTTGTATGTTAAAAACAGGTTAGCAAGAAGTTCATAGTCTTGGGAAAATGTCTTATAAAATATCCTAAAATGGGACAACTGAGTACTAGCCTGAGAGAGTAAGGGTATGGAATGTAGACCCAGAAAAATAGACACATTTCAAAACATTAATTATGGATAAAAATGATCAAGAGTGGTTATCTCCACTACTACTAGGGGGTAGAATTATTAAAGAATTTTAAAGGTTTATTTATTTTATTTTATGTGTATGAGTGTAAGTGTACCACGTGCATGGCTGGTGTTCTTGGAGGACATTAGATCCCCTGAAACTGAAGTTACAGTTGCTTGTGAGTCAACCATATAGGTGCTGGAAACCAAACCCCAATTTTTGGCAAGAATATCAAATGCTCTAAACTGCTGAGCCATCTCTCCAGCTGCCTGGTGATAGAGTTATTTTAAAAAATGATTTTGTAAGTCAGGCATGGTGGCTTACACCTGTAAACCCAGCACTTGGAAGATATAGGCAGAATGATCAGGGGTTCAAGATCATCATAGGCTTCACAGTGAGCTTGAGGCTAACCTGGAATACATGAGACTATCTCAAAAACAAAACAAAACCACCCTGAAGATAAACACCACCACCCCAAACCCAAACCAAACAATTAACCCATTTCTTGTGGCAAATGGCGGGGCTCACACTTAGAAAAGCTCACCAGAAGTCACTTGGCTTTTATTTTAATATCAATTTTTATTTATTTATTAATTCATTTATTTGTTTAATTTTGAGAAGCCCCAGGCTGTAGTTCCCTCCCTCCCCCCCATGGAAGGTCTTCACTGTGCCTGTTGGTGTAACAATTTATGAGTGTCTAAGCTTGCTGGGCCTTGACTCACGGTCAAGTTTATCCAGTGACACGGAAAATCCCTAAACAATCCTCTCACACACATCCTCCTTCCTGCCTGTCTGCTCTCTACTGAGGGAAAACATTAGCTACCAAAGGCAGGTAGTACCAGAACTTGTTTGCTCTGCCTGCTTCCCCTCTGACCTCGGTTCTGATGTTGGCTCCCCAAGCACAGATGAAGGTGTGTCCATGGCATTGACCCGGTGATGCAGCTGCCCTGGCCCCCTACGAATGCCCCTCTGCCCTGCAGTTTCTGCGTCAGCGCCAGTATTTGCAGGACCATTTGCCAAACTCTGGGCTGCCTGCTGCTCTTTGATCTGTAAACCTGAAGCCACGCCAGCCTGGCCTGAAAGCAGCTGTTCTGGTGCCTTGCAGCTACATCCTGAGCCAAGGTCCCATCTAAGAAAAAAGAGAGTCATTTTCTACAGAGACAGCTGAGGGACATGCACAAATGCTTCCTAAAACACAGCGGGCCGAGAAACACGAACAACGGCCATCTTTGATTAAATACCTGGGACAAAAATGACTGCTTGAATATTGTCATTCCTGTCGATGAATTTGACAAAGTTTGTCTTGAAAAACAATTCCCAAAGGTTTTCAAACCACTGGATAGGATGGTAATTAGCCTTTCTGAAAATAAACTGTCAGCTTATCTAAAGAACTGTAAAATCAGGGTGTGGTAGCTCACACCTGCCATCCCAGCACCTGGGAGGCAGAGATGAGGGATGGTGAGTTGGAGGCCAGAGTGTGGTTGTTCAAAAACAAGACAGAATTGTTTAAAAAGTAAGATTCTGGTATAGGATATTCTAGACTAGGACGTACCATGAAAGATTCAGGAATACACAAATATTTGGTGCAAGGTAAAGCAACTTTTAGAATTAGGAGAGCCTGGTGTGGTGGTGCATGCCTGTAATCCCAGAACTTGGAGGTAGGGTTGGCAGACCAGGGCAGCCTGGTCTACATGGCAGGTTCCAGGCCAACCAGGGCAGCATAGGGAGGCTCTGCTTTTAAAAAAAATTTAGTGAGGAGAGAGACACCCATTTCTGGCAATACTAAGAAGGCTAACCTGGAAAACCTTCAGTTTCTGAAAACATCTTGCAATATTGGTTAAATACATATGTGGGTTCCTAAGGTGTAAAGGGAACACCGTAGGGGCCAGACAAGGTGCTGAAAACCACAGCCGAGGGGAGCTGGCTCCACCGCCCTGGGAGAGCTGTCCATGGAGCAGGGTGGGGTCAAGCTGAGAGTCTGTGTGCACAGAGAGAAGGGGGTTGGACCAGAGCCAGGGACGGTCCTTACAGTCTCTGTTGTCTATCACTGGGAATGCTGTCAGTCTCTGGAATGTGGTTCTACTTCTAGAAAACCATCCCATAAACAACAGGAAGCATCAGATTTACCAATCTCCGCTGTACAGGATGTTCTGTCCGCTCTATTTGCAATAGAAAATCTGAAAGTTTCCCCACGTCCAACAAGAATAGAACAAACAAGTGCTGTGCAGCCGTCAAAAGAGAGGTTTCTGGGTGTTGTGGTGCATCTCTGTGGTCCCAGTGTTCTGGAAGCTGAGGAGGCAGGGTCAGGAGTTCAAGGTCAGCTTGGGCTACATAGACAGACCCTGTCTCAAAAAAAAAAAAAAAAGAATAAATTTGATCTCTTTGTAATAGGAAAATGTTCATATAACATATTAAGATTTAAAATGGCCAAGCAATAGAATAGCTTTGTTCAATAGACTAAAATGTACTTCTCATACTAACTTCAAATTTTAGAAGGCATATTTTTAAATTCGGTGGGCATTAAAAAAAGAATGAGGGAATTAATTTAAAAATGCTTTTTAGCCGGGCGTTGGTGGCCCATGCCTTTAATCCCAGCACTCGGGAGGCAGAGGCAGGCAGATCTCTGTGAGTTCGAGGCCAGCCTGGGCTACCAAGTGAGCTCCAGGAAAGGCCCAAAGCTACACAGAGAAACCCTGTCTCGAAAAACCAAAAAAAAAATGCTTTTTAGCTTTATTTATTTCATTTTTGTCTATGGGTGTTTTGCCTGTATGTATGAACAATATGTGTGTCTGGTTCCCATGGAGGTCAGAAGAGGTCATCAGACCCTTTGGAACTGGAGGTTTGCATGGTTGTGAGTCCTTACATGGGTGCTAGGAACCAAACCCAGGTCCTCTAGAAGGTCAGTTGGTGCTCTTAACTGCTGAGCCATCTTGCCACCTCCAATAAAATTAATTAAAAATTATTACTATGATTATTATTATTGTGTGTGTGGTGTATGTGGTATGGTGTGTGCAAGTGTGTGGCATATGTGTGTGTGTGTGTGTGTGTGTGTGTGTGTGTGGTATATGTGTGATGTATGTGTGTGTGTGTTTATGTGTGGTATATGTGTGATGTGTGTGTGTGTGTATGTGTGGTATGGTGTGTGTGTGTGTAGGGGGGCTCAGAGGACAACTCTCAGCAGCAGGTTCTCTTCTTCCACAGTGGGAACCCAGGATGGAACTGAGGTCATCAGTTTGTGCACCAAGTGATTTTACCAGCTGCTGATCTCGGCAGGCTTTGAAATTAATTTTTATAGTTTTATTCAAAATGTCAAAAAAATCTTTAAATATGCAATCAGTATAAAATTAATAAGGTAGTTGGCATTTTTAACACTAAGTCTTTCCCATGTGGTGTCTATTTGTATCAACAATGCATCTCATTTCAGACCAGCCACATTCCAAGAATCAAGTCAGTTATGACTCCTGGCTACCATACTAGACTGTTCAACTATAAAATGAATATATATATTACACACACACACACACACACACACACACACACACACACACACACACACATTAGCAACAACAAACCAACTATATCCGTGTTCTATAAACATGGGAAACAAGTTTAAGAACACAGGAAATGGCCAAAGGTGCTTATCTTGAAGGAATGGGATTGTGGGAAGGGAAAGCAGCCAGGGCTCACTTTATGTTTTGTGTTGTTTTTCTGTTTTGAGACAGACTCATGTCATGTAGCCCAGGCTGGCCTGAGACTTGAGCTACTCTAACCTCAGCCTCCTTGAGTTCTGGGACTACTAATGTGCATCACCACACCTGGTAGGATTCAGTTTACAAACACACCTATTTGTATTATATAAAGACATATTAAATATTGCAAAAAAAGTAAAAGAAAAAAATCTGTCTTCTTCAATACAGTAAGTCAACCTAGAAATTGATCCTAAGGATACAATAAAATATATATTAACGTTTATGAATAGGGATTTGTTTGGCAGTTTTATCTGTAATGATAAAAACTATTTTTATTATGTATAACAATACAAAATTATTCAAAGAATCCTTATATTTCCTATACTGTGTTTTTGTAACAGGAAATATTAGTTTAAAAATGCAACATTGAAGCACTATGCATTAACAATGACTTAGTATATCTGCTTCAGGATATGTACTCAAGAGGTTGAAAACAGATGTTCCCACAAAAGTTTGTATCCAAATGTTCACAGCATCATTATTCATAATAGAGTGGAAGCCACAAAATGGCTGTCACCTGGGGGATGGACAACGTTTAGTATACTCATCTGGAGAATATTATTCAGCCATAGAAAAGAACGAAGTGCTGAGAAATGGTTTGACACAGATAAGTCTGGGAAACTCTGGAAGGCGCCACACATGCAGCGCCACACATGCAGCACCATGCATGCAGTGCCACACATGCAATGCCACACATGCAGTGCCACACATGCAGTGCCACACATGCGATGCCACACATGCCACGCCACACATGCAACACCACACATGCAGCACCATACATGTAGCGCCACACATGCAATGCCACACATTTCAGGACTGTTTATTTGAACTGTTAGAAGTAGGCAAATCCTTGTGGATGCAAAGGCAATGACGGTTTCCAGCAGTAAAAAGAGGAAGGAGAGTGTCGCTATTCAGTGTCATGGGTTCCCTTGTGAGAGTTAAAATGTCCTGGAATTAGATGCTGGTGACAGTTGCACAAGACTGTGAGTGTGCTAAATAAAAATCACTGAATTTCACACTTTAAAAAAATAGTGAAAGAAGCTGGAAATGGTGGTGCACACCTTTGATCCCAGCACTCAGGAGTCAGAGACAGGAAGATCTTTGTGAGTTTGAGGCCAGCCTGGTGTACATAACCAGTTCCAGGACAGCCAGAGCTACACAGTGAGACCCCGTCTCAAAAAAAAAAAAAAAAAAAAAACAAAAAGAAACCAAACAGAAATACATGCTGTGAATTTATTTCATTTCCCCAGTGTTGAGGTTCCTGGCTTTTTAGGTGGGTGCTGAGGACCCGAACTCAGGTCCTCACGCTTGTCAGTGGCAAGCACTTCATCATGGGCCACATCCTCCTTCTGAGGTAGAGCAGCCCTGGCGATTGAATTGCAGGCTCAGGGCTTCTGGCATTAAAGTTAAGTTCTTTCTGAATGGAAGGACTAGACGCCTGCCTTTGCCTGGTGCTTCTGTTTCCTCGCTGGAAAGCTGAGGTGGTATCTGTCAGCCTCACCGGATGGAGGGAGGATGGCTAGACCAGATCTGGAAAATGCTAAGTGATGGAAAGTCCAGAAAAACTAAAGCTTGTTCACCACTGCTGGAGGCACCAGTCACTGCCACTTAGATGGGGTAGACTAAACAAACAGCACCCGAGTCTGGGGAGGAGCCAAGTCTTCTCATACTTAACCTTTGTATTGGTGATGTTTCCCATAAATTGGCAGGGTGTTGCTGGAATCCTGTTGTGGACTGTCTTGCTTTT
>CABHPP010117455.1:1418-22691 GCA_902168425.1 Peromyscus attwateri | reverse complement strand
GGGGGGGGCTAGAGAGAGAGCTCAGTGGTTATAAGCACTTTGTACTCTTTCAGAGGACCCAGGTTTGATTCCCAGGACCCATATGGTGGTTTATGACCATCCTTAATTCAGTTCCAGGGGATCAGACACACTCTTCTGACTTCTGTGGGCATCAAGGACATATATAGTACACATACATATATACAGGCAAAACACTCATATACATTAAGTCTTTTTAAAAAGAAAATAGATGGCCGGGCAGTGGTAGCGCATGCCTTTAATCCCAGCACTTGGGAGGCAGAGCCAGGCGGATGTCTGTGAGTTTGAGGCCAGCCTGGGCTACAGAGTGAGTTCCAGGACAGGCTCCAAAGCTACATTGAGAAACCCTGTCTCGAAAAACCAAAAAAAAAAAGAAAGAAAGAAAGAAAGAAAGAAAGAAAGAAAATAGATGGACAGTTCTGTAACATCTTCATTTAAACACATGCACAAATACATCACAATGGATTTTTGCATGTGTACAGGTATGTGCAAGCATGTGTATTCACATGTTCGTGTGCGTATGCATGGGAGGTCAGAGGTTGATGTATTGTGTCTTCCTTGATCACTTTCCACCTTATATATGGAAGTGAGATCTTTCAGTTGAGCCCAGAATTCCCAGCTAATTTGGCTGGTCTAGGTAGGCAACTTACTCCAGGGATGCCCTGTCTCTGCCTCTCGAGCCATGGGGTTACAGATGGGCCACTAGGCACACTCAGCATTTGTGTGATTATCCAAACTCTAGTCTCCATGCTTGCTTTGCAAGTATTTTACAC
Organism: Peromyscus attwateri; assembly: GCA_902168425.1. Taxonomy (NCBI): domain Eukaryota; kingdom Metazoa; phylum Chordata; class Mammalia; order Rodentia; family Cricetidae; genus Peromyscus; species Peromyscus attwateri. The sequence continues at coordinate 21,900 of CABHPP010117455.1, read as the reverse complement.
ACTAAGCCTCCTCCAACACAGCATACAGGGGTGTGTGTGTGTGTGTGTGTGTGTGTGTTATTGTTTGTGTGATATGGTCTTGCTATGTATCTCAGGCTGTCCTTGAACTCACCAGGAAACTCAGACTGGCCTGACACTTGGTGCACTGGCTGGTTTAATGTCAGCTTGACACAAGCTGAGGAAGGAGCCTCAACTGAGAAAGCGCCTGCATGAGATCCAGCTGCAAGGTATTTTCCTCAGCGAGTGGTCAGTGAGGAGTGAGGAAGGGCCCATCACGGATGTTGTCATCCCTGGGCTGGTGGTCCTGGGTTCTATAAGAAAGCAGGCTGAGCAAGCAAGCCAGTAAGCAGCACCCCTCCTTGGCCTCTGCATCAGCTCCTTCCTTCAGGTTCCTGCCCTGCTTCAGTTCCTGTCTTGACTCCCTTTGCTGATAAACAGCGATATGGAAGTGTAAGCCAAATACGTCCTCTCCCTCCTAACTTGCATGTTGCTCACAGCATTTCTGTGCAGCGGTAGAAACCCTAAGACACTTGGGATTCTTTTACTTCAGGTACTGTGCATTTTTTTCTCTTTTCTCAAGACAAGAGTTTCTCTGTAGTTGTTGCTGTCCTGGAACTCATGCTGTAGACCAGGCTGGCCCCAAACTCACAAAGATCTGACTGCCTCTGCCTCCGAGTCCCGGGATTAAAGGCCACCACCGCCTGGTTAAGAGGACCACCGATTTTAACCTATGACCCATCACACCAGGCTCCTGCACCTGGGTTTCTTTTCATGGGTTCACAGGTCCTTGTGCTTGCAAGGCAAACACTTTCTGGGTAGCCATCTCCCCTACCCTGAGGAGGGTTTGTTAAGAAATGGGCAATAAGGGACAGGTGGGTAGTTTGTGACTGAAATTCTAGCGCTTGGGAAGTTGAGGGAGAGGATCTCAAATTCCTTGGCAGCCTGGACTACATAGTAAGATTATGTCTCAATTAGAAGAAAAAAAAAAGGGGGGGGGGCGCTGGAGAGATGGCTCAGCTGTTAGGAGCACTGGCTGCTCTTCCAGAGGACCTGAGTTCAATTCCCAGCAACCATAGGGTGGCTCACAACCATCTATAGTGGGGATCTGATGCCCTCTTCTGGTAAAATGTTATACATGCAGCTAGAACACTCATATACATAAAATAAATAAATAAATCTTAAAAGAGAGAGAGAGAGAGAGAGAGAGAGAGAGAGAAAGAGCCAGGCAGTGGTGGCCCAGTCCTTTAATCCCAGCACTCGGGAGGCAGAGGCAGGCGGATCTCTGAGTTCATAGCCAGCCTGGTCTACAGAATGAGTTCCCCGGACAGCCAGGCTATACAGAAGAAAAAAAAAAAAAAAAAAAAAAAAAAAGCAGGAGGTAGGGAAGGAAGAAATAAATAAATAGGCAATGGGTAAGTACATTTCTGGATTTCAAAAACAAAAACACACCCAAAAACAAACAAACAAAAAACTATTTCATAGTCAGCCAAGGGGCTGTGTGTGTTCATTTTGCCAAAGCTGTGTGAGCCTAAACTCAAGCTGGAATCACGTCCCGTTAGCATTTGCTTTCTTTTCTTCTCTTTCTCTTTATTTCTGTTTTGTATTTATTTTCAAATCTTTATTGAATTTTCTAGACAGGGCCTCACTGTGTATCCCTGGCTGTCCTGAAATTCACCACGTAGACAAGGCTGGCTTTAAACTCACAGAGCTCCACTTGCCTCTGCCTCCCTAGTGCTGGGATTAAGGTATGCACCACCACTCCCGGCTCAGATTTATTTCTTTTCTATCTCGTGTGTATGTCTGTGCACCACTTGCATGTCTGGTGCAGGTGGAGGCCAGAAGAGGGCATCAGATCCCCTGCAACTGGAATTACAGAGATCGTGAGCTTCTATGTCAGTGCTGGGAATGGAACCCAGTCCTCTCAACCACTAAGCCGGTCCCAAACTCACCGCGCAACTGAGGAGTACTTTGAATTCCTGATCACAAGTGCTGCTGAGATCACACGTGTGGACCAACAAGCCTGCCCCCGGTGGTATTTTTAAGTCCTCTTTTCCCTTTCTACGGATTGAATGAGTCTGTACAGAATATCAACCTTGCTCCCAACGCCAAATTAATGAATCGAAATGCAACAACAGGAGCCCACTGGTGAATGCCGTCTCCCCTTAAGTTAGGGACAACACCGAGGTAAAGGGGACCGGCCATCACCTCGCCCTTCTAGCAATCTGAGCTCCCCAACAGCACGCTCTCTAGTTGCTGACCTGGCGGAACAGAGCCGCCTCCCCACGGTCCTCTGCGAAAGTGGAGGCCTGTCCCGGACTCTTTCATGGCCAGCTCCCTAGTGAACCTTTGTCAACAGAAGGGGAGCCAAACATTTTCCAGCGTCATGACAGAACTGTTTCCTGGGGTCACACAGAGAGAGAGGACAAAAGGCCAAAGTGCTTTCCCACATAAAATCAATGCAGACCAGCATTTTGTGAAAGAAATGGTCACCGTTCCCAGAAGGTGCAAAATCCTGTTGTGTTATCTGTTCCGTGCCATCCCAGAAAGTGAGAGCCCCGAACTTCCTTATTCCTCTCTTACTCCGTTCCTGGAGCAGGCGTTTCCTCCTCCGGCAGTGGGCACTGTGCTGCCTGGAAGTCTACAGGCTCCCAGCAATTCCCCAGCAAGGGAGTCTTCGACGAGTAGGTGAAGGGGAGCAGATCTCGATTCTTCGTGCTTTGGGAAGAACTGAAGATACAGGATTTGGCAGTGTTGAAGTCTGGGGCATCACGGGAACAGAATGTGCCTGCCCCGTCCCTGAGTCATCCCTCCTAAGCCCCTCCCACTTCCTCGGACACTAACCCGTTCCAGCTGTGCACAGTCCTGGTCATCACTTTCCATATGGCTTCTAGAAACTGATGACTAATTAAAGGAGTGGGGGGGGTAGGGGGGGAGGGATACTCAAATAAATACAGGTTTCCAGGGTAACAGACTGATGAACTTAACCTCACTAGCCATGGAAGACTTCTAACTCCCTCAGGGCTCTGAAGGGAAAATAGACCACAGGCTAGCCCCCTCTCAACTTTCCACATGTCAAGGTTGGGGTCTAGACAGTCTTAACTTGTTCCAAACACAGTTTTTTTTTTTTTTTTTTTTGTTTGTTTGTTTGGTTTTTCGAGACAGGGTTTCTCTGTGTAGCTTTGCGCCTTTCCTGGAACTCACTTGGTAGCCCAGGCTGGCCTCGAACTCACAGAAATCCGCCTGGCTCTGCCTCCCGAGTGCTGGGATTAAAGGCGTGCGCCACCACCGCCCGGCTCCAAACACAGTTTTTAAAGATGTATTTATATATGTATGTATGTATGTATGTATGTATGTATCTACCTACCTATCATCTATGTATCTATGTGTCTATATCTATCTACCTACCTATCCTCTATTTGTTTATGTATTGTATTTGTAGGTACCATGTGTAGCAGCCTGCAATGTAGGTCAGAAGACACTTCCACCCACAGGTCTTCTCTGTTCACCACGGGGCCCTGGGAACACAATTCTGGTTGTCAGGCTCAGTGGCAAGTGCCTTTCCTTCTAAGCCATCTTGCCAGTCCCACATGCACTTTTTTTCACCCCTACAAATCTCAGATTCAGAATGAGATTTGCCATTTACGTCTGCACTGCTGGGGCAAACTCCGGGCCCCACTCATGTTAAGCAAATGTGCTACCACTGAGCTGTATCCCTAGCCTATCTGGACTTGCCCTTTATCTGCTCAGATGCCCAACATCTGGCAACCTCTACAGGGTAAGTGCTCTCAGAAGGGGCTAAGAAACTTGCTTCTCATGGGCCTAGAGACCACTGCATGCTTTTGTCTTCTGCCCATAGCCCATGACCTTTGGTCACTAGAAAAATACTCTCAGAACTCTCCCTATTGCTCTCTGATACTGTTTAGTTAAAAAATATATCTATACTAAAAAACAAAACAAAAAAAGCCATTTATATAAATGTCTTCTGCCATAGTCTGTGGAAAGAGAGACACCAGTTTACAGGAAGAGAGTGAGCAGCAAGTCGACAGAGTTCCTTCTCTCAAAGCCAACTTCTCTTTTTAGAACAGGCTTGCCACAAGTCCTAACCCTTTGCACACATTCCTGAAACTCCCCCAGTGAGAAATGACACATTGGGATGGGGGGGGGGAGAGCAGGGTCAGCCTGGCTCAGAGGTGGGGGCTGTTGGCAGGGGTGTCATGACACACAGTGGTAGCGGAATTAGTCATCCTGCTCTTGAACACAGACCCTGACTACAGCTCCTGGTTCCAGGGGTTTTATTTGTTCCCATTAACTTTCCGGAAACTGAAGAGAGATGTGCAGATGTCATTGGAGTCTGTGACACTGATGTTTCCTAGCTGTGTTGCCTGAAGCAGCTCACTAGAGATGTACGCCTTTTCGGTAAAGAGGTGACAATATAACGCACTAAGACTTAAAGGAGGTAAACAGTTCAGCAGCTTCCACCACCTACTCTGCTCTCACCTGATGCTTTGGTTTCTAGAATGTGGTTGTACCCTTAGGCCTTCCACAGCCACAGTGAGTAACATGGTGAGGACTAGAGAGACAGAAGAGAGATGAGGAAGAGCCTTGCAGGGGGCTGAGTTGTGGCTGTTCCCAAATGCCATCATTTCCTGGGTGTACCGAGCCTGATGATATCTTCTGAGGTTCTCTGTGTATTCTTTCTGTCACAACTGGGACTTAGTCACCCAAATCTTACCCATCTGGGTGCTGGGTCACACGGGTCCAACATCACTGAGGGCAATTAGTCAGGAGTATTCCCCTACCTCGATCCTGGAGTGTGAGGTCCCAGAGAAAGGGAATGGGTCAGAAAAGAGGACCTACCACAGACAAGAATTTGACCTTTCCCTCATCCCTGTACCTTCCTCACTGTGCATCAAGAATGTGCTTGTTCTTCCTCATCGTTACAGCGGTGAGTGTCCCCACATGTCACCCGGGATGCAAGGGTTTGACTCTGAAGGGGAGACAGAGGATGCAGTGTTAGCCAGGGATGGTGGTGCACCCTGTAATCCCAGAGTTCCAGGCCAACTCCGGGCTGCATAGTGAGACCTTGTCTCAAAGAAAACAAACCAAAGGGCTGGAACAAAACTCAAGAGTTCTTGTGGTGTGCGGAAGAGCACGTGTTAGAGAACCAGGTAACGGGCCAGTTAGGTCCTCCATGGCCATGCTCCAGCTTCCCTTGCTCAAGCTGCCCTCTTGGGCACTCCATCTCCTCTTACAAACCTGAGTTCCATCCCTAGAATCCACAGTGGGAGGAGAGAATGGACCCCTGAAAGTTGTCCTCTGACCTCCACCTGCTTTCACACACACACACACACACACACACACACACACACACACACACGTAACTAAATGTCATTTTAAATAAAGCTCGGGTGGCAGTTCAGGTAGTCTCAGTACTTTGGAGGCCACAGCGGATCATTTGAGCCCTGACCTTTAGGGCCAGGCTAAGCAACACTTCAAGCTCTGCCTCTCTCCCTTTTAAAATTATAACATCTATATGTAGATGGAGTTTCTCTGTGTCCGGTCAGTCACTCCCAAATAACCACACAGAGCCTTATTATTAATTATAAATGCCGGATTGATAGCTCAAGCTTATTACTAACTAGCTCTTACGACTTAAATTAACCCATTTCTATTGATCTACATTCTGCCATGTGGAGTTACCGCTCTTTCATCTTGTATCTCCTGTTTCCTCTCCGTGTCTCCTTGGCGACTCCTCTGACTCCACCCTTCTTCTTCTTCCCAGAATTCTCTCCACTCCGAAAATCCTGCCTAGCTATTGGCCAATCAGCTTCTTTATTAAACCAATCACAGCAACATATTCACACAGTGTAAAGGAATATTCCACATTTATATTTTAATTTTATGTGTATGAATGTTTTGCCTACATGTATGTCTGTGCACTTGGGTGCCTAGTGTGGTGTATTCAGGGACCAGAAGAGGGAGTTGAATCCCCTGGAGCTGGAATTATAGATGGTTATGATGTAACACGAATCTTAAAGGGTCTTATTCATAAAAACAAACTCGGAGCCAGGTATTGGGGTGAACGCTGAAAGATCAGAGAAACAGAATAAGCCACAGCCAACCTCACCTGGCCAGTTCCTCAGCTGATCCTGTTTCCTCAGACTGGAAACCTCTGAGTCCTCATCCAAATGGATCTCAGCTGAACTACTGCTAAAAGCTAAAAGCTTAAAAAAGGCTCTAGTTCCTGGTCCTCACGCCTTATATACCTTTCTGCTTCCTGCCATCACTTCCTGGGATTAAAGGTGTGTGTCACCATGCCTGGCTTTGAACTCACAGAGATATAGAAACATCCAGTGTGGCTTTGAACTCATAGAGATCCAGATGGATCTTTGCCTCCGGAATGCTAGGATTAAAGGCGTGTGCTACCACTGCCTAAACCTATGTTTAATATAGTGGCTGTTCTGTTCTCTGACCCCCAGAGAAGTTTATTGGGGTGCACAATATACCAACCCCAGTTATAAGTCATCACCATGTGGTGCTGGGAATTGAACCTGGGTCCTCTGAAAGAACAGTCAATGCTCTTAACCACTGAGTCATCTCTGCAGTCCCTCCCCTTTTCCTTCCTTCTTTCCTTTCTTCCTTCCTTCTTCCCTCTCTTCCTCCCTCCCTTTCTTTCTTCCTTCCTTCACCTTTTTTTTTTAGACAGGGTCTCTCTTCACAGCTCTGGCTGGCCTCAAACTTGCTAAGTAGACCAGGAGGCCTCAAACTCATACAGATCTTCCTGCTTTAGCCTCCTTAGTATTGGGATTAAAGGCATGTGCCACCATGTGCCACCATGTGCCCCTGTCCCCCAAAGACTGGAATAATTCTTCCTTCACAGTAATAAAACATATAGCTTTTAATTGCTTTAATTATATATTTAAAAATTTGAGGCAGGATCTCATAGCTAAAAGCTGGCCTAGAACTTGCTATATAGTTAAGGATGACTTTGAACTTTTGATCTTCCTTCAACTCATAAGTGCTAATATTATAGTTCTAGGACATCCAGGGCTACACAGAGAAACCCTGTCTCGAAAACAAACCAAACCAAACAAAACAACAGCAGCAACAACAACAAAACAAATGAAATTCGTATGCTTGTGTTATGCCGTTTGTGTGCGGTATTGTGGAGGAGGCATCTGTGGAGGGAGCAGAACTCGGGGCCTGTCTACAAGAGCAACACGTTCTCTTAACTGCTGATCCGGGTCTCCAGTCCCTATAATACTTATTTTATAACTAATATATCTGGTAATTTTTTTTTCTTTAGCAAAAAGAGTCACAAATGGCAAATGTTTAAGAAGCCTTAATGTAGAGCTCAAGGTCAGCCTGGGCCACAAAGCTAGATTCTGGCTTAAAATAAACTCCCAACTTGATCTTGGTTGCAAAGAAACTAAATTGGATGTGGTGGCTCTGTGAGTTCCAGGCCAGCCTGGTCTACATAGGGAGTTCCAGGCCAGCCTGGTCTACACAGGGAGTTCCAGGCCGGCCAGGAATATGTAGAGAGATGCTTGCTGTCTCAAACAACAACAACAAATCCAGAGAGGCAGATCTCACCTTTGACCCCTTCACTTGGAACTCATGCTGCCTCCTACCTCTTCGCTCTTATTGATTTTCCCTTGTCAGGAGCAAATGGACACGTGAAGCTGAGGGCTTTGCTGGCCCCAGATCCCCAAGGAGCGGGAATTTCCAACTCTAGGGGGCAGCCCTGGTTCTGTCCTAGTCTCTGTAGAGATTCTGGCTTTCACCCCTCCAGGAGACAGACCCCAGAGCCGTACAGAAAGTCGTCTGGTCTCTGGCAGAGGGCTCTGGGGGAAGGAATATTAGGGGCTTTTTTGGCTTCTGCTCTTCAGTAGGGCAGGAGTTAATGATGAGTTGCAACATCTCTCTGGGCTGAGTCACCTCCCACTGCTCCCCACAGATGGTTTATAAAGAGGACCAGAGGCTGACAGAGAAGACCTTGGAGGTAAGAGTCCCCTGCCTAGTGCTGCTCTTCCAGGCTCCCAGAAGTCTCAGGTCAGAGGGCTCAGGCAACCGCTGGAGCTCTTGTCTGCTGGGACCATGGACTGGCAACAGTTGTGGCTGACCTTCTTACTTCCCATGACAGTCTCAGGCCGGGCTCTGGGGCCTACAGAGAAGGAGGCAGTCTTGGTGAGTCCCCTGGATTGACAGGGATTACCATGCTATGGTCTTCTCTAGGTTTCCCTCTTGCCCTACAACCTACCTGCCTCTCCCTATTTCCTCGGCACCCTGATCTACGTTGCCCACCCCCTGCTCTTTTCCTTGTTCCATCGGAGGCCCCTCACTCACGCGTCAGTCCTTCCGTATCTGTCCCCTTCTCTCCTCATGGGTCTGTTAGGTCATTTGGATTGTTTGTTTAAGACGGGGTCCCCCTGTGTAGCCCCGCCTGGTCTGGAACTCACTATGTAGACCAGGCTATCCTTGAACTCACAGAGATCTGCCTGCTTCCATTTCCCGAGTGCTGGGATTAAAGGTGTGAGCCACCATGCTCTGCTTCTGTTACGTCACTCAGAAGCTGTACCCCGAGACTAAACCTCTTTCAACCTGCATGCCATTATAGGATTACCTGTTGCAGTATGGGTATCTACAGAAGCCTCTAGAAGGAGCTGATGACTTCAGGCTAGAAGATATCACAGAGGCCCTAAGGTGAGGCTCTAAGGTCACAAGGTACATGCTTTCCTATCTGAGGTGTCAAGTTCTCCCCTCTCCCAGGCTCACCTCTGCCTGACCCTAATCCACAGCGGGGATCTGTCGGATGGGATTGTTACTCAGGATGGTGGAATTCGAGGAGAGATGGAGAATCAGGATGAGAAGCCCACAGATCAGGTGTGGTGGCACACAGCTGTGATCTCAGTCTTGGGGAGGCAAAGACAGTCGGGTGTGATGGTCCACGCCTTTAGTTCCAGATTCCCGGCACTCAGGAGGCAGAGGCAGGCAGATAGATCTCTGTGAGTGTGAGGCCAGCCTGGGCTACGCAGAGAGTTCCAGGACAGCCAGAGCTACACAGTGAAACCCTGCCTTAAAAAGGGAGAAGCGGAAACGATGAAACCCTGGAAGGGTAGCTCAGCAGTTAAGGTACTTGATGCTCTTACAGAGGACCATCACCAACATCAGGAAGCTCACGGCCTCCTGTGACTCCAGCTCCGAATGATCTGATGCCCTCTTCTTTAGGCACCCAAACATATGTTAACAACATTTACTCATATAGAAACACACACACAAGAATGAAACCCCCCCCCCCCCCCCCCCCCGCCAAGAGACAGGGTCCCTCTGGGTAGCCACGACTGTCCTGGAATTCGCTCTGTAGACCAAGCTGGCCTAGAACTCAGAGATTCGCTGGCCTCTGCCTCTTTCCTCCTGAGTCCTGGGATTAAAGACATGCGCCACCACCATTCAGTTAAGAACAAAAATTTAGCCAGGTGGTGGTGGCGCACGCCTTTAATCCCAGCACTCAGGAGGCAGAGCCAGGCAGATCTCTGTGAGTTCGAGGCCAGCCTGGGCTACCAAGTGAGCTCCAGGAAAGGCGCAAAGCTACACAGAGAAACCCTGTCTTGAAAAACAACAACAACAAAAAAAAAAAACAAAAAAAAAAAAAGAAAAAAAAGAAAAAGAACAAAAGTTTTAGCAAAAGAGCTGGAGGCTAACTTGGACCACACGATGAGTATTTATCTTTATTTTTAATTTTTATTATTACTTTTTGATCCCGGTCTCACACTGTAGCTTAGATTGGCTTGGAACTCCTTGCAATCCTGCTGCCTCAGCCTCTACCATGCTATAGTTAGAGGTGTGAACCACCATGCTGAGCTGGAGTCCTTGTCATTACACTTTTAAATTATTTTTGATGATTTCATATATATGTGTGTGTGTGTGTGTGTGTGTGCCTGTGTGTGTGTCCGTGTATGTGTGTGTGTGTGTGTGTGTGTGTGTGTGTGTGCACATGCGTTGGTCATTCACCCCATTGTTCTCTCATTTTCCTTCCATTCCTCCTGAATCTCTTGCCCAAACAAGATCCTCTTCTATTTCCTCTGTAACCCACTGAGTTTAATTAGGGCTGCTTGTTTTACAGTTTCTTATTGCATTTATTTATTTGTATGTGTGTGTGTGGGCGAGTGTGTGCACACATCCCACGGTACATATTCGGAGATCCAGTTCTCTCCTTCCACCATGTGGAGCCTGGGGATTGAACTTACACAGTCAGGCTTGGGAGCAAGTCCTTTAATCCACTGAGCCATCTCACTGGCCCATTTTGATGTAATTTTTTTGGTTTATTAATTTTTATTTTATGCACATATGTATGTGTACCATGTACATGCTTAGTGCCCAAGCTGCTCAGAAGAGGGCATCAGACCCCCTGCAACTGGAGTGAAGGGTGGTTGTGAACTACCATGTGGATGCTGGGAATTGAACCTGGGTCCTCTGTAAAAGCAACACATTCTCTTAACCGTTGGGCCATTTCTCCAGCTCCCGATTTTGATTTTTTGAGACAGGGTCTCATGTAGCTCAGACTGGTCCTGAACCTGAGATGTAGTGAGTGAGGTTCATCCTCACTCCTGCCTCATCCTTGAAAGTGCTGGGATCACAGGATGAGCCACCATGCACACATAGCCAGTCCTTGTCTCAAAAACAAAGCAAGTGAGGCTGGAGAGATGACTCAGTGGTTACGATCACTGTCTGCTCTTGTAGAGGACCCAGGTTTGGTTCTAAGCACCCACATGGCAGCTCACAACTATCTATGACTCCAGTTCAAGGGGATCCAACGCTTTTTCCTGACCTCTGTAGGCAGTACACACATGTGGTATACTTACATACATGCAGAGGAAACACTGATACACATAAAATAAGAATAAATCTTAAAAATAAAAACAAACCCAAACAGCTAGACACGGTGGCTCACATCTTTAAATCTGTGCTCAGGAGGCTAAGGAAGGAGGATTGCTATGAATTTAAGGCCAGCCTGGATTACAAAGTGAGTTTGAGGACAGCCCAGGCTACAGAGTGAGTGAGACCTTGCCTGGAAAGACAAACAAAGAAAGCGAGAAACAGGGCCAGTGGATCCTCCAAGGCCTGGAGCACTCCTTTGGATGCTCTGTCCTTCACAGCTGAAACACTGACATTTACAGCCCACAGGAGGTGCCGCATGCATAAAGCTACAGATTGACTTGATATGGTGTTCCCTTTTGTGGACGTTTAATTCATTATTTATTTATTTCTATTCTGTGTTCCTTTATATTTTGCTGATTTTTGCTGTTGTATTCTTTTTCTTTCTTTCTTTTCTTTTTCTTTTTTTTTGGGGGGGGGTTTTCAAGACAGGGTTTCTCTGTGTAGCTTTGCGCCTTTCCTGGAGCTTACTTGGTAGCCCAGGCTAGCCTCGAACTCACAGAGATCCGCCTGGCTCTGCCTCCTGAGTGCTGGGATTAAAGGCGTGCGCCACCAATGCCTGGCTGTATTCTTTTTCTTTGTGGTCCTATGACAGAAGACCCTATGACAGGCCATGGGTGGGTGAGGTTGTCCCAGTGCAGGCTGGGAGGAGAGCCCAGCGGGCTGAGGTGGGCAGCAGAGCAGCTGTGCAGGGAGACTTTCCAGAGGGTGGCCAGGGAGTGAGCAGGGTTGCTCACCTGCTAGAGCAGAAAGCTAGAAAGTGAGGAAGGAGGAGAGGAAGGCTATACTTCAGGTCAGTCTTCCTCAAAAGATCCTGAAAATGGGGCTGGAGAGATGGCTCAGAGGTTAAGAGCACTGACTGCTCTTCCAGAGGTCCTGAGTTCAATTCCCAGCAACCACATGGTGGCTCACAACCATCCGTAATGAGATCTGGTGCCCTCTTCTGGCCTGCAGTCATCCATGCTGTATGCATAATAAATAAATAAATCTTTAAAACAAAACAAAACAAAAGATCCTGAAAATGGAGAAATGAAGTTGGAGTGCCACCATTTCTGCAGACTGGAAGACAAAGCCCCAGTTATGAGCACTAGAGACTGGAGTGTCCTTTTCAGCTTTAAAGACCTTGTGTCATTCTTTATCACTACTTCGGGCACCAGGAGTCCAAAGATCCATCCCCAATTTCCAGCCATTCCAGATCCACCTGCCCTGCTCTTGTGCACCGGCCTCTCTCTCTTTCTAGAGCTTTCCAGGAAGCATCCCAGCTGCCAGTTTCAGGTCAGATGGATGATGACACAAGGGCCCGTATGAAGCAGCCCCGTTGTGGTCTGGAGGATCCCTTCAACCAGAAGACCCTTAAATACCTGCTTCTGGGTGAGGACTGAGCCTGGGAAGGGACGGAGAAGGCTGCCTGGCCTTGAGTGTGGGTAATACTTGCTGAGTAACTGGCGGTGGAGTGCAGCGAGTACCCCTCACCCCGAGCGGCTCTCTCTCTTGGTTGTGTTTCTAACTTACTTTCTGGTCCCTTCACCAGGCCGCTGGAGAAAGAAGCATTTGACATACCGCATCTTGAACCTGCCCTCCACCCTCTCACACTCCAGAGCCCGGGCAGCCCTGCATCAAGCCTTTAAGTACTGGAGCAGCGTGGCCCCCCTGACCTTCCGGGAGGTGAAGGCTGGTTGGGCTGATATCCGCCTCTCTTTCCATGGCCGCCAGAGCCCATACTGCTCCAACACCTTTGATGGGCCTGGTAGGCACTAGTTCTTAACTTTCAACAGACCTCAGCAATAAACTGTCTCCTTGAGCCAGTGACGCTGAGATCTTAAGGTTCAGGTTGTCGGTTCTGCCCAAAGATACCCTGTACGCTGACCTTCTACTATTTCTGACCTTTTACTATTACTAAGAGAAGCCGTTTCTTGCCTAGCTCCTCTTTCAGTCTTAATGCCTGGCTTTCGTTTCCTCTCTCAAACCTCACCCCGAGAGGGGACCGGATCACAGAGGAGTGACTGGGGAGGTGAAGATTTTGTTTTGGGTTTCCCTGAGTGATGACTAGGAAATCCGGAAGAAGCACCTAGGCTAGCTATGGTGGTGCATCCTGCATTTTGTGTAGCCCAGGCTGACATAAAACCCATTATGCAGCTGAGGCTGGTCTTGAACTTCTGATCCTCCTGTGTCCACCTTCCAAGTGCTGTGATTACAGGTGTGTTATCACATCTGAAAGTAGCTTGAGTACGTAGTTGGCAAACGATGCTCTGTCGGCTCTAACCTCACTGTCCGCCTTTGCCTTTGCCCAGGAAAGGTCCTGGCCCATGCTGATATCCCAGAGCTCGGCAGTGTACACTTCGATAAAGATGAATTCTGGACTGAGGGGACCTACCAAGGAGTGAACCTGCGCATCATCGCAGCCCATGAAGTGGGCCATGCCTTGGGCCTTGGGCACTCCCGATACGCTCAGGCACTCATGGCTCCTGTCTATGCTGGCTACCAGCCCTACTTCAGGCTGCACCCGGATGATGTGGCAGGGATCCAGGCTCTCTATGGTGAGCATGAGAGTCAGTCTGACTAATATCTCTCTAGACTCCAGGAGACAATAGTTGCATTCATGGAGTAAAATGGCCTTTTTCCCCCCCTCTTCCTCTGCCCAGTTCTTCAAGCTATTCATCTTCAAAAACTGTCTCTATTTTTGACTCTTTTATGTCTAATCTCCCTTCCTGAACTTTCTTCCCTCACACCCTACCTAATTCTTTTGTTGTTATTGTTGCCTGTTGTTTTGAGACAGGGTCTTTATTATCCTGCTCTAGCTGTCCTGGAACTTGCTATGTAGTCCAGGCTGTATTCAAACTCATGGAGGCCCTCCTGTCTCTACATCCCTAGTGCTGGGATTAAAGGCGTACACCACCATGTCTGGCAACCCCATTCTTGAAGATGCAGAATATACATTCCAGGAAACTTCCTTCTCTCTGGTGCTTCTCAAAACAAAACTGTGTCTCCTGTATATTGCGGACCACAAAGGGAAACTCCTTAGAATTGCCTTTTCCATCTCTATGGGGCCATTGAGCAGAACTTACAGCAGACGGGTAGAGAAGCTGAGTGCATTGCCTTACTTCACTTTGCAGGCAAGAAGAGCCCAGAGACAAAGGATGAGGAGGAAGAGATTTCCACCGTGTCACCAGTGACCACGAAACCCAGTCCCATGCCAAACCCCTGCAACAGTGAACTGGACGCCATGATGCTGGGTGAGGCCCTTCCCTAACAGACTGTTGACAGGCAATGGGGGCAGTCTATTGACTCCAAGGCCTGGACAGATGGGGATGATGTGGGACCAAAGCAGGAGCATTGGGGGTTGGACCCCAGGAAAAGGTTGGTGACCAGGGAAGATGTGTAGCATGGAGAGGGAATGCTCGGAGTCAAATTAAAAGAGGGCTGGGCAGTGGTGGTCCATGCCCTTAATCTCAGTGCTCGGGAGACAGAGCTGCCTCTGTCTGAATTTCTGTGAGTTCAAGGCAAGCCTGATCAACAGAGTGAGTTCCAGGACAGCCAGGACTGTTATACAGAGAAACCCTGTCTCAAAAAAATAAAAAAAAACCAAAAAAAAAAAAAAAGTGGAAACATAGCAAGATGGAATTGGCTGCAATGTCTATTAGAGAGGATTTTTTTTGTACCTGGTTTTAACATTTTAAAGCTACCTGGGATGGGGCACTAGCTCTCCAAAGAGGAACAGCTGACTAACTGGAGGGCTGTGAAGAAGGGAGAGGCTCAGCACTGTGTCTTCCTTCTCTGCCTTTTTGAAGTTGCGTGAATTTTTGAAGGGCCCATCAGTGGCCAGTACGGAAACCACCTGAGACACTCATGAGTCACTCATTACCTTTTAAGCTTGTTAAAATGCTTCTGCTCTCAGGACCCCGTGGGAAGACCTATGCTTTCAAGGGGGACTACGTGTGGACTGTGACAGATTCAGGTCCCGGCCCCTTGTTCCGAGTGTCTGCTCTTTGGGAGGGGCTCCCTGGAAACCTAGATGCTGCCGTCTACTCTCCTAGAACAGGATGGATCCATTTCTTCAAGGGTAAGTGGGGTACTCAGGTCTTGCCTAAGGGCCTGGTCATTAAAAAGCTGAAAAGCTTCTGAGAGGGACCAAAAGCTCCCGTCTGATGACAGAGGCAACTTGTTCTTCCTTTGACTATTCTCAGGAAACAAGGTGTGGCGATATGTGGGTTTCAAGATGTCTCCTGGCTTTCCCATGAAACTCAACAGAGTAGAACCCAACCTGGATGCAGCGCTCTATTGGCCTATCAATAAAAAGGTGTTCCTTTTTAAGGTATAGCAAAGTCAGGGATACTCTCTTCTGAGGAGGGTCAGGCCACCTTATACTGAGGGGGCAAAGTCTCACCCTTCCAGGGGCACCTTCTGCAGTCTGGATCAGCCTCTGGGGCCCCTAAGCTATCTCATCCTCTTCTTCTCACCCACCCCAAATCAGGGCTCAGGATACTGGCAATGGGACGAGCTGGCCAGCACTGACTTCAGCCGCTACCCCAAACCAATCAAGGAATTGTTTACTGGAGTGCCAGACCGACCCTCAGCAGCTATGAGCTGGCAAGACGGCCAGGTCTACTTCTTCAAGGGCAAAGACTACTGGCGTCTTAACCAGCAGCTTCGAGTGGCAAAGGGCTACCCCGGAAACATCACACACTGGATGCACTGCCGTCCTCAGACTCCAGACACTACTCCCCCCGCCACAGACACAATCTTGGATACCATTCCCTCAACCATGGACTCAGTCTTGGACATGACTCCCTCAACTACAGACTCTGCCACCCTTTCATTCCCTGCTAATGTCACCTCGCTAGGGGCCTAAGAACTAATCAATGTCATCTGCTCACTAGGAGTGTGCAGATGTTACAGCACTGGCACTAGCCATGGACCTCATGCCCCTAAATATTCCAATTCTGGACACCATTTTCCTGTGCTCCTAGAAGGTACCCCCTTAATTCTGAATTAGTCCCAAATTCCCATTTCTCCTTGTCATATAGCTCTTTCAAGTGTGCCATCTATTCTCTGGTGGAGGGAAATTGTCAATCAGGTTTTTTTTTTCTTTCTTTTTTTTTTTTTTTTTGACAAGGTCTCTCTCTACATAGCACTGGCTATGGCTATCCTGAAATACTCTATGTAGACCAGGCTGGCCTCAGACTCACAGAGATCCAGCTGCCTCTGCCTCCTGAGTGCTGGGATTAAAGGTGTGCGCCACCATGCCTGGCTAGCATTCTTTTATTTTTATTTTTGTGTGCATTCGTGTTTTGCTGCATGTGTACCCATGTGAGGGTGTCAGATCCTCTGGAACTGGAGTTACAGACAGGTGTGAGCTGCCATGTGGGTGCTGGGAATTGAAACCAAGTCCTTTGGAAGAGCAGTCAGCGCTCTTTACCGCTGAGTCATCTCTCCAGCCCCTGTGTTCTGTGTTTTTTTTTTTTTTTTTTTTAAGGATTTAAGGCACTGTGACCATGCCTGGCTGTCAGTTGGGTCCTGAGCTGACAGGAGGCAGTAGCCGGGCCACTGGATGCCTGGGTTCTGTTCTTCCCACCTAAACTGAAGAAACAGCACAGCAGGTAAACTGAGCAAGGGCTTCGGAGTCCTTGAACCACTGGACGGTGGCTTTCAGCAAGTTAATTACCCTTGTAAAGCCTTGGATTCTCTATTAACAAAATAAGGTTAATATCAATGTTACAGGGTTGCTATGTTATATGAAATACTATATGTGAAGTGTCTGACGGAGTCTGACACATTTGTACTTAATAAAGGCTAACTTCGTGTATATTCATATATATATATATATATGTGTATCATATGTATATATGCATCCTATACATAGTGTACATGATAAAGGTGCCAGAGCAGATCTTTAGGGGACAGATTGCCTTTGTTTTGTGGTGCAAAGAAAGTGAAAAGCAACAGCTGAGGTTCAACTCCCCAGTTGAATTTTCAACGTCATTTTATTCCCGTGTTTCCTAGTTCTTCCTCCCTCTCATCACAGAGTTGCTGCTCAGGGGAGGGATATTCTTCCCTCATACTGTCTGGGAAAGCAGGAGGCAGACTTTGCTCAGGAGAGTCAGAGGAGGGAGAGTTAGAAGGGGTTAGTGGCTGGACCCAAACTCTGGCTGAGGAGGAGACTAGTATTACCTGCATTGAGAGTCAGAGAAGGCACTTGACTGCCGCGCGGCCCCAAAGCCCAGGTCCCTCTGAGCAAAAAGGCAAGAGGCAGCCATGTGAGCCAACGCTCTCTTGGAGCAAGGGGCCAGCTTTTGGAGAGAGGGGAGTTGAGGCAGACTCTGTGGTCCTCCCTCATTGAAGAGAGGAGAAAGCACCATGGGGGATTGTGCTCCCCCCGAGGTAGAGGGGACTCCAGACTATGGGGTCCACGGAGAAAGGCCAAGCAGAAGCCCAGTTACTCCTAATAAGGAGCCTGGGGGCTGGGGATCTTGGAGTACTTCTGTGCCATTCTCCCTACCAAAAAAACTATCAAATGCCTTAGGGAGCTCCCCAATTTTCTATAGGTCCTATAAAAAAAGCCCCATATTTTACCATAGTAAGGCACACTGAGACATTTTAATGGATATTTGGGAATGGATTGTAATTCAGTGGTAGAATGCTTGCCTACTATGGGCAACATTCTGGGTTCCATCTCAGCATTACAGGAACTTAAGGGAAAAAAAAAACTGTTTTGGGCAAACCACCTTGGTTTGGGGTCAGTGTCCCTAGGGACCAGGGCATCTCTACTCCTGGACAGAGGTAGGTGCTTGTGCTTTCACTCTCCCGCATCTGTAAGAGTTCTCTCTGCCTGTCTCTAAAGGGGTTGATCTGAGCACCGAGCCCATCCCCAGTCCAAGAGGTAGGGAAATGTGTGTGGGTCCTGTGGGCTCAGGCCCTATCCACCTAGCAGTCTCCTGCCCTCACTAGGGTTGTCAGTATCTCTGGAGGTGTGGGCTCAGGTCTGGGCAGAGTGAGAAGGTGTGGTCAGGAGACGGGTGGAACTGCAGTCAGAATCCAGGTCCAGGGTAGTGTGGGGGGCTGTGGCCTGGGTGCTTGGTTCCAGCTGGCACTCACGGAGACTCTGGAGATAACTCTGAGTGGACACAGGGCAGAGAGGGTAGAAGGGGGTT
Organism: Peromyscus attwateri; assembly: GCA_902168425.1. Classification (NCBI taxonomy): domain Eukaryota; kingdom Metazoa; phylum Chordata; class Mammalia; order Rodentia; family Cricetidae; genus Peromyscus; species Peromyscus attwateri. The sequence goes on along the minus strand of CABHPP010117455.1, from coordinate 3,817 downwards.
CTGAGTCAGAGCCTTCAGCTCATCCTGGCCATCACTGTATGCCTTCTGACCCACCCTCCCCAGGGAGCCCCACTCCCCCACTCACTGGAGCCAGCCTGTCACCCGGGCTCTGGATATTGGGGGGAAGCCGACTCCGATAGTTGCCTTCGCACAGTCCCACTCCAGACGGGTTCCGATGCCGCTTAGCCTCTTGCTGATGGATCCGGAGGAGCTGGAGATGCCTTTGCTGGTGGCTCAAGATCACTGTTGGGGAGCAGGCAATACAGATTCAAGGGGAGCTTTTTAAGGTCCTGAATACCAACTCCAAACAGAATCAAATTCCATAGAAATCCACTTGGCCTTCCTGTTGTGGACTTCTCAAGCCCCAACCTCCCTTCAGTTATTAGATTTCTTCTGTATTTTCCTCCTCTGGGATTCCTCTACCCTCTCATAACAGTCCTGAAAAACTCTCCCCTGTATCACTAGGCATTTTTTTCTTCCTATTCTTTCCAGACTTCCTCTGGCTATTCCAGCTTTAACTCTGCTTCAGGGCCCGCACTGTTAGACATGGGAGTCCTCCCCAGTCCTCACCTCTCAATCTTCTCCCTTCCCCTCAAGTGTAGGAATCTGGGATAGTAGTAGGGGCAGGTTGGCTGCTTTTGTACCACAGCAGTAACTCACCATTGGTGTGGCTTCCACGTTCCTCAGTCATGAGTCTCCACTGGGCCAGTGTCCCAAGAGCCCCCAAGATCGGCCAGGTCCCCAGTAAGACCCAGCTATACCAGCAAAGAGGAAGCAACTCCGGGAGGGCCTGCAGGCGTTCACCCAGCCGAGTGCCCAGTGCCAGCCCTTCCAAGAAGTAGTCAGCACAGGCCACCAGCACCGCAGCACCTAGCAAGGCTGTGCCTAGGACTGTGAATGGACGAGGCCACCGAAGTGTGAGCAGGGCTCCCAGCAGTGCCAGCCCCATCAGTCCACCGACTGGCACCCAGGCCGAATGTGGCTGGTAGATGGGTTCAGTGCCCAATAAGGTTCCAGCGCCCAGGGTTAGACCTAGCAGAAGACCAGTCAGAAAGAGTCCAACGCTTCGAACCAGCATGGTGACCAGGCCGCAGAGGAGTCCGATGCCCAGAGAGATGCCTACGCTCACCTCCAGGCTCAGCTGTGTCTCCAGCACCCGCTCCTTGTGGCACAGTAGGAAGATCACCAGAGCTCCTGACAGCAGACCGGAGAGAAACATCACTGCCTTGAAGCAGCGGTAGCCTGGGAAGGGAGGCAGGAGGCAGTGAGAGATAGAAAGGGGGTCCTACAGGGATGGTTCTGGTGTATTGGGAAAGGAACAGCTAACCGAAGGCGTAGAAGCCAGGAGGAGCATACCATGGGAACCTCCAGGCAAGGGTAAGAAAAGGATAAGACAAAGAACATTCAAGGCTGGGCGGTGTGTCAGCACTTGGGAGGCAGAGACAGGCGGATCTCTGTGAGTTCGAGGCCAGCCTGGTCTACAGAGCGAGATCCAGGACAGGCTCCAAAACTACATGAAAAACCCTGTTTTAAAAAAAAAAAACAAAAAAAAAAAAAAAAAAGAACATTCAGAGACTCTGAAGGGGTAGGTGGAGAAACCAGGAGGTAGAGTGAATGCATTGTGGAGAGAAAACAGGACATTCCTCCTCCAGGAATGGTACATAGGAAATCACCACAGACTGATTTTTGATTCTGAGGAAAGTTGAAATCTCTGGTGGGGAGGATATCTGGGAATGGAATTTTGAAGTAGGAGACAAATAAAGGCAGATAATAGAGCCAGAGGTAAAAGCCAGAGGGCACGAGCAAGCAGAAGGACAGGAAGCCGGCAGAGACCATATGGAAAACCCCGAGGGCAGGCATCTCCCGGACAGAGGAGGTTAAGCGTACAGGAACAAGGAAGAAGTTGGAATCACTCTTGAGGACAGCAGTGCTCCCTCCCCTGCCCCCCAGGCCCTGCCCCCCAGGCCCTGCCCTCACCGAAGCAGCCATAGATGATTCCAAAGCAGCAGCAGAGAGCACACACCAGGGCAGGAGCCAACTCAAGGCTGTCCTGGGGTTCCAAGACACATCTCAGGTCTGGAGGCTCTGGGAGTTGTTGGTTAAAGAGCCTTGGGTCAGATGTTACAGTCAGGGGCAGCAAGGCTTTCTCCATGGTAGCCGGGAAGATGGTCACAGAGCGGGAGGCTGGAGTCAGCGTCTCTCATCCACCCATCACGATCTGGCGGGGGGGCCGGTAAACCTGGAAGAGAACACAGCAGAAACCATGAGGATCTTGAGGATTCCGCCCCCCCATTTCTTTTGAAAAAAAAAAAAAAAAAAAAAAGACCTGTTCCAACTAAAAAGCAACTCCCCTCATCTGCAGCTGGGACTCAGTACCAATCCCCCTGCCAAATCGGACA
>CABHPP010117454.1:0-55277 GCA_902168425.1 Peromyscus attwateri | reverse complement strand
GTGGTTATGGCTTTATCAAAAGGCATCTCCTGAGGCCAGGACAATATGGCACCATCCCTGAAGTGGCCTTTGCAATCCGGAAAAGGTACAGTGCCCTTTCCTTCGAAGGCAGCTGAACAGGCAGTGGGCCGATGGCTTCTGATGTGCAATGGAACAGCAGCTGAAACAGTTATTCTTGAAGAGTAACTAAGCTCACGCCTCTCAATAGCAGACTGTCATTTAATAGAGGGATGTGGAGAAGAACGGGATGCTGAGATGAAGCCACACATACACAGTCAAGAAGAATGGACAGCTGAATTAAAAAACCATCAACAATTTCCAGAGTTTAAAATCCTGAATCAGGACATGACACTAGTGGAATTCAGGTATTTCTGGTACATGGACTGCTCTCACCCAAGGTGAGGTTGAACTGTTGAACTTGTGTACATCCTACTTCACAAATGAGTCTGTCAGATACGCTAAGCCTATAGGCTGAAGATGATGCCCCAACACTGCGGAGAAACCTCAGGTGACTGTCCAGGCGGCTGGCTGTTTCTGTCAACTCACAATTTTTTTGGAAGCTGCTTGCATGCACTTCCTGTTTTTATTTTTGTTAGGTAATATTATTTCCTTCTTGGGTCTCTGAGAGAGTTGAAGATTAGTTAGTTATAGTCGAAGTTTAATTAGTCATAGCTGAAGATTAATTAATTATAGTTGAAGATTAGTTAGGATAGAAAGGAATTAGGTACATTTTGAACTTACCAAAATAGGATAAGCAATGGAATTATTTTCTCTGAATTTGTCAAATACAAATGGACTAGACATTGTTTAGGTTTTCATCACTTGTATATATTGTATATAGTTATTGTCTTTTTGTGTCTAGTTTTTCTTATATTAGTTACAACTTTCCTTTTTTTTCTTTTTATTAAATTAGAAAGGGGAAATATAGTGGTATTCTATTTGTACTGAAATGTGATTTTATTTGTATGTTAATAAATAAAGTTGCTTAGGGGTCAGAGCTATTAGCAAGCCATAGCGAAAGCCAGGGCGGTGGTGGTGCACGCCTTTAATCCCAGCACTTGGTAAGCAGAGCTAGGTAGATCTCTGTGTGTTCAAGGATACAGCTAGCATTGGTGACACACGCCCTTGATCTCAATACCAACCATAGAAAACGTGGGAGGTCTGGACAGAGAGGCAGTGACGAGACAGCCACGTAGTTGTGTTTATAACCAATGAGAAGGAAGAACCAGAACTCTTTATAAATCAGACGCACAGGAAGTAGCTCCCCTTTTCGGAGAGCTCTCTTGGCGGGAGAAGCTAGCTAGCGGAAAGCGGGTAAGCTTCGGCTCTGACCTCTTGGGCTTTCACCTTTACATTGGCTCTGTGTTTCTTATTTAATAAGGCGGTCGGTTACATCTACACTTAAACACCAACCCAGTCACAAAATCTTTGATCTGCAATGCTGTCCTGCCTGCAAAATATGCTAGGGCAATGGTGGCCCAAAGCCTATGGGAGTCACCAACCAATATCTTGACTGATGGACTGACTACTCTACAAGATGGAATGCATATCTGACACTACTTGGGTGACCAAGACCCAGAGACTAGATAGCCCAGAGGACTAGGGTAAAACCAAATACTACTGGTCTTTTATAAAAAGTGATAAAATGATGCCTAATGATGGTCTGCTATACTCTTAGGTCAGTGCCTTATTCAGCCATCATCAGAGGAATTTACTCCTGCAACAGATGGGAACAAATGCAGAGACCCACAGCCAGACATCACACACAGAGAGGGACCTTGGAACACACAGCTCTAAATGGGATGTCTCCATCAGATTCCTCTTCTCAGAGCCTAGGGAACCCTGTGAAGGAGGAGGAGGAGGTAGACAAAGTGTAAGGGCCAGAGGGGATGGAGGACACCAGGTGAACAAGGCCCTCTAAATCAACGGAGCAAAGTTCATGTGAACTCACAGAGACTGAAGCAGCATGCACAGGGCCTACACGGGTCTGCAGCAGGTCCTCTAAGTATATATTATAGTCTTCAGTTTATTATTTTTATGGAACCCCCTGAGTGTGTGAATGAGTGGGTCTCTGATTCTTCTGCCTGTTCTTGGGCTCTTTTCGATCTGTTCGTTTGCTTTATCCAACTTTGATGTAATGGTTTTTATTTTATCTTACTCTATTTTATTTTGTTATGTTTGCTTGTTATCTCTTAGAAGCCTGTTCTTTTCTAATGAGAGACAGAAAGGGAGTGGATCCAGATGGCAAGAGAGGCGGGGAGGAACTGGGAGGGGTAGAGGGAGGGGAAACTGTAATTAGGATATATTGTATAAGAAAAGAATTTGTGGTTGATATATTGTGCACCCCGATAAACTTATCTGGGGGTCAGAGAACAGAACAGCCATAATATTAAACATAGAGGTTAGGCAGTGGTAGCACACGCCTTTAATCCTAGCATTCCAGAGGCAGAGATCAGATCCATCTGGATCTCTATGAGTTCAAAGCCACACTGGAAACAGCCAGGCATGGTGACTCACGCCTTTAATCCCAGGAAGTGATGGCAGGGAGCAAAAAGGTATATAAGGCGTGAGGACCAGGAACTAGAAGTTGGTTAAACTTTTAGGCTTCTGAGCAGCAGTTCAGCTGAGATCCATTCGGATGAGGACACAGAGGCTTCCAGTTTGAGGAAATGAGATCAGCTCAGAAATTGGTGAGGTGAAGTTAGCTGTGGCTGGTTCTGTTTCTCTGATCTTTCAGCATTTACCCTAATACGTGGCTCTGGGTGTGTCTTATTAATAAGATCTTTTAAGATTCATGCTACAAGAATCTATTTTCAATAAAAGGGAAAAAACAAAGAATATTTTTAAAAATGAAACTTTGTAAGGAAAAAATTACCTACAGATGACAAAATTATTGGTAGGCATGACTATGTTATGTATAAATAGCATGTCATTTTGTATAAGTGACTTGAATATACATAGTGTTGTGATTTGGAAGGTGATATAATATGCCTGCAGACTCATGAGAGTGAAGGCTTGGTCTGTATCTAGTGCTACTGACCGGAGAGACTGTGGTCCCTGAAAACATTGGACCTGGCTTGACATGTAAGCCCATGGGGGAAGTGCTAGAGGGTCATATCCTCATGCCACTTCTGGGTCTTTCTGGTTCCTGGTCTATGGGGATGTGAACAAAGTGGGCAAGCAAGCTAATGCTGCCATGGAAGACACTACCCTCCACCATGCCTTCTTTGCCAAGATGGGCACTATTGTTGCAGATTATGTTGGAGAATAAAAATCTTCCTCCTTTAAGTTGCTTTTATCAGGCATTTGATTAGAAACATGACAAAAAGCAATGTACATGGATTTGGGTTTCTGCCAGGTGTTCTCAATCAATCTGCCCCCAATGCCAAGGGATGGGTAAGATGGTATGTATGTGAAAACCATTCCATGCCTATCATCCTTGTTTTCTTCTGGGCAAAGAATGTTCTCTCTTTTTTCCCTAAGCCTATTTTCTAGTTTTCAAATGTTGTCAGAGTAAAGGAAACATCCACAGAGATGGAGCGGGGCATGATGTGACCCTTACAGTGCTGTCCTGTGTCTAATTATAAATGGACTCGGGCACAGCAAAAACTCTAGGTCTGCTCATCTACTTACTTGCTGAGAAGAAATCTAAGTTTGGAAAAAAGTTGGACATTCTTGATTGCTTTTTATGTAGAGTGCCCACCAAATCCCAGAGTCCAATTACAGCTTGCAGAAAAGCAAACTGCTGAACCAGTGGAGAGTTATACCATTTCCTACAGTCTCAGGAAACAGCATGTTATTGTGGTGATGTGGATTCCTAATCCTGAGGGCAAAGGGGTATCTATGTGTGTGAGCCTACCTGTGGTGACTGTTAATATGTCTATGAGTATTTTCTATGGAAAATCTTTTTGGCATACTCTATACGATATAAGGGACAATTTCGTTTAGCATTTCTGAGGTAAATTTTAACTGCTATAATTTAGGTAAAAAATGCAATTATAAGATGAATTCCTACTTTGATTTTTGTACAAGTATAGCAAAAACAAAGAGTGAATGCTGAAACAGATATGAAATACTAAAATCTTACAGAGTTTTCTCTTTAACTAGTTCCATGCGTTTCTTCTCTGTGTGATCCAGCTCAGGCTGTGGACACAGAACTAACTTGACGAGTTCTTTATTGAAATCTTCATTGTCATCTGCAGACTTTGAAAAGGTGGGAAGTTAGTTTTTAAAAATACAGAACTTGTTCTTTCTGGGACCTGTTGTTTCTCACAGGTTCACCAAGCTAGGCAGATTCTCTAGATATTGCAAATAGCATGCTGACAGGCATACAAGTGAAAGAAAACAGAGGACTTTTTCTAAAGCAACTCAAATTGATCGACATTTTCCCCTTTTATATGGCTGAAATTTATATAACAAAACACAACTTTTTTTAACTTATGCCTGTTAATAATTGTTTTTCTGATTGTGGTTGCATTTGGTTTCTGGTTGTGCCTGCATCTGAGGATGCCCCAGAAACATTTTACTTTCGGGAAGTGCCTGCTTCCGATTATGTGTTTTAGGTGCAACTGACTCTAAGTGAAAACACCATTACTAATATCACACATCCACACAGGAGTTTGCATTTTCTATCAACCAGTACCGGAGAGATGCTGAACAGGACCAGGGGTAGGACCCTGCAGGTCAAAGCATCTTGGACCAAACCTGACAAACTCAGTTCTAAGCATTAGGGAACACATATTTGGAAGAGACAATGAACATACCCAAGTTGTCTTCTGGCCTCAACCTGCCCACTGTTCACCCCCCCCCCAAATACTAAATAAACAGGAATGAAATTTTAAAAGTATTTAAAAAACTAAATAATTCAGTAGTTTGCACATTGAAAAATCATATCACTCAGAGGATAAAAATGATAGTAATACTAACCACACCCAGGTTGGCTGTTATGTGGTGCTTTGAAGATTGTGGGCCTGAAGTGGGAGTCACCATGTTCTCTTGGGTAAAGAGACTTCCCAAACTGCTCTGAAAACTTGCAACACAGCAACACTCCGAGGCAAGTATGGAGCTTAGCATGTTTAGTAATGACATGTTGTGCTGAATCAGCATGAGGAACTGGGCAGTGACCTCCTTCAGCTGGGCTTCAGTCCTGTGAAGAATGGGAGGCAAGTAGTCTCTCATTTTTCCCCTAACCAACTGGTCAGACACAGAACTTGGCTGATCTGTCTCCCACACAGCACCACACAGTGAAGAAGGAATTATTTGGAAGCACTGTGTGAAATATTTCATGCCATGTTAATATTTTCCTATGCTGTGAGTGTGCCTTTATGAAGAGTATAAGTGTTCAAAAGAACTGTTTGTGTCTAGGTTTTTTCTCTAGTGGGAATGCTCAGGGTCAGAGTCAAGGTCAGTTGCCTAGTGGTAAACAATATCCAGAAGGGGCAGTGCCAGCTGTCCTTGGCACTGAGAGTTTATGCTACAACATTCTAGAAAACACTCAAGTGTTCATTCAACATTTATATCTCTGGGAATGTGGACAAGCAAATTTGTAGCAATATAAGTATATTAATTAAAAAGCATCAACAAATTTATTGAAAAAAATCTAAGAAACCAGGATAAATATGAGAATACTAAGAGAGAACACACCAGTATATAAAGGGGAAATGTCATCCTGATTGGCTTCCTACAACTCAGTTCATTTGTCATTGTTGTTTTCCAGGACTGTATTGTCTAGTTAGTCTCTATATATATAATGTCGTTTTGTTAAAATACACTTTCATGACAGATGATTGCGGAGCTAAATTATTATTCTACATGATTCTTTGTCTTGACTCACTGTCTCAGTTTATGTGATTGATGAAGTTTGTTATAGTTTTCCAGCACTATTACATCATCACGTGTTTGAATCTTCATTTCAGAGATCTTGCTTTCCAGACTTTGGATTCTGAGTTCCAGCTGGTTCATTACTGAAGTAGTATAAATTTCTCTGAAATTAGTAAAAAATTCTTGACCTGCTTCTATCTGGAAAAAAATTAAAAGGGTTGAGAAGCTGTACATTTAAATAACTGTAATATAAATTGCAGTGCATTACATTTCTGTAGTTCTAGTCAATAATTTTCCTGAAAGTTTAAATGTGTGAAAAAATGGTAGGCTGTAAAATTTTTCCTTGTTTATTATATCTGACCAAAATTACAAAATATTGATTCATTATTGTGTGTGTGTGCGCATATCTGATTTCAGTTGCTTTAGTCTGAAGATTTGAATATTTGTTAATTAACATACAATTCTATATTTTCCTTCCCTTGGTAAGTAAATAAAAAAGGACATTGAAATGATTTTGATGAAAGAAATGATGAAATGATGTCAAGATTAAACCACAAGTCTGAGGGACTTGCACAGAACTCTCCTTTCTTTGTCCTACACTTGATCATATGGGAAGAGCAGCATGCCAAACCACAATGCTTTACATACCCCACAAGTTGCCTCAAAGACTTCCGAGTCCCAATAACCAATGATGCTTCTGCAGCCACAAGAAAGTGCGATCAACAAAGGCCCTACCTTCGCTGAGAGGAGACTGTTAAACAGAACTGCAGGAACCAACAGCTATCATCACGTTGGGAAACCAACTCGTGGATGCAATGACCCCACTGGATTGAAGGAGTTTTCACAGTGGAGTATTTATTATGCTGTCCATTTCCATACTTATGAATGGCAGAATTCTGCTTTTATATGGATAGTTACGTATCTTTCATTAGACATTTATAAATTAGCATCCAAGAATTATATAGACCAATGCATGCCAAGGTTGGACTCTAAAGTCCTTGAAAAGCTAATGAACAAGGGTAAACTAAAAAATCTTTTCCAAACCTGTAACACTAAGGGAGTCTGTTCTATTACAGTCCCTTTTCCTAGTGGCTGTTTCACCATTTCAACAGTTTTTAATTCCTTTTTTGAGATTCCAAAGGGAAAAACACATTTCTTGGGAAAGAACTATGAATAATGATTACTATCATTAAGTCTCAAAAATTATTATAATTAGTTCTAAAAACTCACTGACAGGTTCAGATTCCAAGATAAATTCAGGAATGCACAAAGTGTTAAATTTCTTGAAAGACTGAAAGATTTGTAAAATATAACATTACTCAAACAGGTGCCTGCACACCAATTTCCAGCACTATTTTTGTCAGAATGGACAAAATGTAAAAAAAAAAAAAAAACCAAAAAAAAAAAACAACCCTTACTGCTTATCATTAAAGGAACATAGTGAAATATCGCATATTTAAAAATTTGGTTTAAAACAACTGCAGTCTTTTCTATTAACATATTACTATCAGCATAGTTAACTATATGGATTTGGTCAACTAGTTTAAATTATGAGGACTTGCACCAGTGGTAAAAATGTGAACACACGAACACAACAAACAGTTTTATCCATCAGAATTCTACTGTTGTCTACAATATTCCTATACCCAACAACTAAAGAAAGACAATTTCCAATTCAGCAGAGTAGAAATCAATAAAAGGCGAACTTACCAGACTTTCAGTTCTTACCAAACCTTTATCTTTATTTAATAGTTTTTTCTCAAGTTGTTCTAATGTCTCTGCTTGCTTTTTGATGGTTTCTTTTAACTTGAAAATTTCTTGTTCTACCCTAAAAGGTATATTTCTATCAATTACTCTGAGGTTAATTAAAAAATTATCAAAAATGTAAGAAGCATTTGAATCTGGATCTGATTATATGTATTTCTGATGAAATATTTGAAAGGCAGGTGATTTGGTAAATGCATCTTACTTCTGTCTGGGTTTCATAGTTAATGTGAAGAATGGAGATGTGGCGTGAGCAATAAGTTCTTAGTTCTTTTTGTTTTGTTTTGTTGGAGATTGAACCCCAGGATGTTAAGCTTATGCATTTCACATCCTCTGACTCTGAGCCTCTTCCAAAACCCTAAATACATAGTGCAAATAATGCATGGAAGAAGAGACTCTAAACTGATACACGTTATCACACGGGTTGTATTTCCACTATTGCATGGCTTGTGCGTATTAAAACATTTTTATGTGCTACTTTAAACCACACCTTTGCAGGTGTCCCTTCTCCATCCCACCACTGTCTGCAGCCTCGGCCTCTTGATTCCGTGCTTCTTGCAACTAACAGAAAGAGAAAAGACAGGACATGTGACTCCTCAGGTACAAATCTGCTCATCAACTGTCCATAGGCTAAATTTCTACAGGAAGACACTCCCTTTATGCTCTTCCTCAGAGTGGAGTGAATGAATTGTTTCAACAGGAACCTCATGGCTCACAAAACCAGTCTCTTAAGTGAGAGCTTGTTGACCCTGGTCTTAGACTGAAACACATTATCCTAATTTGAAATCTTTTTTTTCCTTTTTTTTTTTTTGAGATAGTGTCTCTCTATGTATTCCAAGTGGACAATAAACTCATGATTCTTCTGGTGTCCACTTCCCAAGTTCTGCAGTCAAGCTATATAGTATCACAGTCAGCATTTGAAATAATTTTCAGAAATCCAAATTGACAAAGATGGCATCATGGGGAAAATCTGAAGATGTTATTATGGTAAGCATTTCTATTTTTATATTCAAAACACTTCTTCATTAACTGTAATTCGAAAATTTCATGCATATGATTGGCAAAGCTAGACCAGTGAAATACATCAGTCTCCCACTGGGTAACTAATGCTTCATGGAAGCATGTAAGAGGCAGAGTCTGCACAGATGAAATGCCTGAGTGTGTAGGTCTCCAATTACTGGCCTTGTATTTAGAGGAAGTTAATTTGATATACCTCAATTTCTTTATCTATAAAATAAAAATAGTAATATCTAACTCAATGGACTCCAGTGAAGATTGAACCAGGAAACTATGTAAAAAATTTAGAGGGCTGTGGACACTTCAGAAACTGCCCACCTTTGCTATTAGCTTTAGAATCATGGTTCCATTAGATATTCTAATAGAATTTGGTATTTTCGGCAGAATACGTGAGAGGGAAGAGGTCTTACACACGGCTGCACTGTATCATGTTTCACACCATTGAGAAGGACAGGAATGAGATTGTGTGACCTTGTGTAAAACCCAGAACGTCATCAAACACCCAGCAGTCCCATTAGCCAAAATTCCTCTTTCACTCACAATAACGTACAGCTCACTATCTTTCAGTAGCACTCGGTAGTAGATTGCTCATGCTTCAGTGAAGAGCCTCACTCCCTTGCACATGTGAGCAGCAGCAATTGGATTAAGTGTGATAATAATAATAATAATAATAATAATAATAATAATAATAATAAAGACATGGGGAGTAGAGAGATGGCGCAGCAGTTAAGAGCACTTGCCTTTCTTCTAGAGGACCTGAGTTTGCTTCCCAGAACCCAAGTCAGGTGGCTTACAACACTCTGTAACTAAGCTCCAAGGGATCTGACATCCTTTGAGTTCTGAAGTCACCCACATGCAAATGTGGATACACACACACACGCGCGCGCGCGTGCACACACACACACACACACACACACACACACACACACACGCAGAAATAGAATAAATCTTTAACTCTAAAAGCATATGATGTTTGGAGGAACATATGTTTAGGGAGAGTTGGAAAGAGGAGTGAGGATAGATATCAAAATACATTGCATACACATGAAATTAGCAAAGATTACGGGAAACATAATAAAAACAAAACAAAGTTTCACAGTTTTTTGGTGTAGGCAAACATGCTTGGTGACAACTTTTTTTTTCAGAAAACTTTTAAAACCTAGATAGGACATATTTCAATAAAAATACTTAAAGTAACATTTATGTGGATTAAACCCAACTGACTTGCTGTTCCTTCACTTGGAAAACATATATTAATTATAACTTGAGGGCCAAGATTTCCAATAAGTAATTTATAAATGAAAAATCTCTGAATTTAATTTCCAGGGGACATAAAGTTAAACCAATACAGTACACTTTCATGACACACGTCAATGTTCTGCTCAGAGTGGCCGGTGTGCACAGCAGAGCCCATGCGAGAGGGTCTGGCTTAATGGTGCAGTAGACGCCCCAAATTCATGTAAGCACAGACTTACAATGTTTGTACATTGCTGAAAATTCCCAGCTCTCTATTTCCCTGATTGTGTTCTTATCCTTAAGCAAACAGGGTTCCCTGTATTAAACAAGTAAAGATATATTATTGGAAAAAGTTTTGAAGTGTGAGTTTTCACCAGTAAACTTACCTTATTCATATCATTTCTGAGATGCCTCAGTTCCATATCTTGTGCTCCAAGGCGCGTTTCAAATTGTTGTTTTTCTTTTTTATATTGCTCTTCTTTTTCAGTTAATTGCTTCTTAATTTTTTCGTAGAGATAATGAGCATCTCTTTGTTGTGCTTCTTGTTTTCCAGCCAATCTGTAAATTGAACAGGCTGGCATTAAAATTCATTTTGGTGAAAAGTAAGTTTATTATTGTATAGTATTTTATATTGTCAGATACTTCCTTTACAATGTTATCTCTGTTTTCAGAATTCAGTCTCTCCAAAGGACATATAGACTAGAAAGAGTATAATTAAGGACTATTCAGGGAATTGACCAGTCCCTGTAACTAGCAATTCTGTGTCTATAGAAAAGTATATTTTAAATTATTCAGTAAAGTGAAAAGTTGAAAATTACATATACTTTTTATGCTGCTGCTAAATTATGGTCTTTCTTGAATACTAATAATGAGCTTTTAGAATTAATAGAAAAATGAAGCTTCTCATTGCTGCTTAAGAGGAAAACAGCATGGAAGAACAACCTAATTGCTCCTTCAAAGGCATTATGTGCTATACAAATTAAAATTTTATATATATATATATATATATATATATATATATAAAACTACACACACACACACACACACACACACGCACACGCACACATACAGATTTAGTTAGAGAAGTAAGACAGAAGAAATAATTTAAAGGGTTGAAAACAGGAAAGGAAGATATCAAAATACCCATTTGCAAAGGACACAATCCTATATTCCAATATAATTCTAAAATTAAATACTAACCCTGAGATCATTCAACCAACAAATGGGCTAATGAAATTAATAGATGTTTCTCAAAATGATAAAATGAAAGATGTCCATAAGGTAATGTAGCACTTAAAATTTCCCCTAAAAATCTGTAGTCTGCCCTAACTATTCACACTTAACTTTAATGTAAATACTCATACCCCACATCAATGAGTTCTAGTTGCTGTTCTTCATTTTTACACCTGAGCTGTGATTTCCTCTCTTCTGTTTCTTGTGGCTTCTTTAGCACCTCACTAGCTTGGTTTTTTATTTTATTACTTTTTTCTAGAAGTAACTCTGAGTGACTTTGGTTACGTCCTATTATCATTTTATATGAATGAACTGCATCCTGGATTTCCAACAGTCTTCCAGAATCTACATCAGGAAAAGAGTGGGTAGAAACGAAATGCATGAGCACTTTCTGTACACAAAGGTTTGTACATTTTTCATATTCTGTCATTCAAGACAAACAAAGACATACTGAATGACTACTGTCTGGCATACATTATACTAAGATTTTCAAATAAAGCTGGCTAATCAACTGCTTTTATTTAGCTTAAATCTGGTGGAGAAGACAGATAAAATGACCATTATGAACTTAGATGGATGCTATACCAAAGCAGGGTCCTGGGGTTCCACAGAGTATCTTTTTGCATTATGCCCAGGAAGATTTCCCACAGGAAGAGACTGCTACACTAGGAATCAAAGTATGAGCAGTAAACGTCTGTTCAGAAGGTGAAGAAGATCCTAGCCAATCTAGACAGTGGGCTTGGACTTTGTTGCAAATCCTTCTGGGTAAGGAGGAGAAATAGACTCTGATTAGAGTGCTGTTACACACAAAAATAAAATACTACAAAGAATGCGAAATCTGGAATATGGGCACTAGCTAGTGCTGTGATGTTAAATGCCCATTGTAGTAAGGAATTCACAGCAGCTGCAAAACTTCGCACAAGATTGAGTGTGGCAACATTTGATCATGGGTGAGGAAGGGACTTATGTGGCCCTACTGGTGGAAGGGAGGAATCGTTTTTCTGTTGCCCCATGCTTTAGTAAATAACCCCCATGTCCATGTTCATTTAGGCAAACCTAATTAAACGTAGTAGATCTTATAAAAAGGACATGAAAATAGACAGGAAACTTGTTGGGAGTAGAGGTTCAGAGGAAGTTGGGGGAGGATAAAGGAGTATAAAGGAGGTGATATTATACATTTTACATTATACATTATACACATGCATGAAATCATGAAGGAATAAACAAAAATACTAAAAAGTGAAAACAAGCAAAATACATCCAATAAATTATGAGACAATGTGCTTCAGGCATGGAGAATGTTTATCCTTAACAAGTAAATAAGTCTCCTTACTAATGCCTAGGTTCCTTGGCATGAGAAGTTATACAGGCCAATACATAAGAATAAACTGGTGCTGATCACACAGGATAATCGCACTTAGAGGAATGAAATTTGATCTTCATCTTTCCCCCTGTACAACATTCAACTCCAAAAGGATCAAAGATCTCAACATAAGATTTGATACCCTGAATCTGATATGAATGACAGTAGGGGATATGCTTGAACTTACTGGCATAAAGGACTTTTCCGAACAGAACTATAACAGCTCAGACATTAAAATCAAAATTAATAAATGGGATCTAAAAAGCTAAAAAGGTTCTGTACAGCAAAAGACACTATCACTTGAGCCAAGAAGGATCCCACTGGATGGGAAAAAATGTTTACCAGTTATATAATTGACAAATTGTTAGTATCTAGAACATATAAAGAACTAAAAAAATTCAAGAAAACCAACAACCCAAGTGAAAAATTGGACATAGGGCTGGAGAGATGGGTCAGTAGTTAAGACATTTGCTACTCTTTCAGGGATCCTAGGTTCAAGTCCCAGCACCCATATAGCAGCTAGCAACCATGTGTAACTCCAGTTCCAGGGAATCCAAAATTAGTTCTTAAAAGATGAAATAACAAAAGGCTAATAAATATTTTAAAAATTTCAACATCCTTAGCCATCAGAGAAATACAAATTAAAACTACTTTGAGATTTCATCTTACTTCACTCAGAATGGCTAAAATAAAAAAAATAAGTTATAACAAATGCTGCCATCAATATGGGGGAAGGGAACACTTATTTACTGCTTGGATGAATGCAAACTGATGTAGCCATTATGGAAATCAGCATGAAAGTTCCTCAGAAAATTAAAAGTAGATCTCCCACATGATCCAGTGATACCATTCTTGGCATATACTCATAATATTCTATATCCTGCTATAGAGATATGGTATTATCAATGTTCATTGCTGTTTATTCACAATAGCCAGGAAGTGGATAGATGTCCATCAACTAATTAATGGATAATCAAAATGTGGTAAATAGTGTATTGTTCAACTATTAAGAAAAACAAAATTATGCAATAGTAACCCAGACTTACAAATATATTTTTCTCCCATTTATGAATATTGGCTTTGAATCTTCAAATATATATGTTTAATTTGGAATACCCAGAGAAGTCAAGAGATTACTGAGGAGCCATGGTGGGTGGAGGATCCTTCAAGGAGAGCAGATAGAAAGCAGGGGTATCAAGGGTTAAAGAGGATTAATGGAAACTGGAAAGGTTAAATTAGGATGGAGAGTGAGAGGGCAGGGTAGAGGGTGTAATATAGGGAGTAAATAAAAACACTAGACATTGTTAGAATTTCATGTGGAAATATCTGCCACTATAGAAGCTTAAACACATGCATAGATATACACACACACACACACACACACACACGTGTGTGTGTGTGTGTGTGTGTGTGTGTGTGTGTGTGTGTGTGTGTAGCGGGGAGAGTGAGAGAAAGAGAGAATGTATTAAAATGGAGTTACCTTTTAACAGAACAACAGTGCCCCTAGTAGACTCTACAGGTTGACAAATAAGCCCAGTGACAGGAATGGATTCACTCTTTTGGAACTGTTGGCCAGTGAAGTCCCACAGACCACAAAACATTACAAGTTATTGCCAATGCTATGATTGTCCTGAAGAATTTGACAGTAAGACCCTATTGCTGAAGAACCCATGAAGTTGAGTCATAGAGTTTAGGCACATTAAATTGTTACTAGTCTGATAGATTAATCCCTACTGGCTAGCTTTCATAGTGCTGGAAGGTAACATGCATGCTTCCAGAGGAGAAAATCACCAATCTTACCCAGCTGTGAACCCTGAGAGCTACAAACAGCACCTAGCCTGGTAAGATATGCTCAGTTGTGCACTAGTGGCATGAATTTATATCATGGGAGTAACCAACCACTCTCTGATTGGCTTTAAGCCTTACTCCACAAAATGACTATTAGAATTTACTTTATAAAACAGATATATTTCTGGAAATGACTTATAAAGTAGTACAGTCTTTTCCTAAATCTTAATGAAAATTTTAACAGAATGAGAAAGAAAAAGTTAGAATTCAGAAAGAATACGAATAGCGAAAGTAATCCTGAGGAGCAGTGTTAATGCTGATTTATAGTTACGCTACAGAGCCATAGCAACTTTCACAACAGAACACACAATAAAAAGAATAGAAAATGTTCCAGAAACAGCACCAACCTGATATAGACTCCTTACTTCTAATACAGTTTCCAAAATATGCCTTAGTGAAAAGTCAACCTTTTTAAAAATGTGCAGAGAAAATAGGTTAACCTGCATTTTTATGTCTCACACTACACCAAAAATCTAGACAGCTAAAAGTCCTCTATGTACAAGCCCAAATTCTGACTTTAAGATTGCCTCAGCATTAATACTAAAGGCATTACATTTATGTGGGGGTCTTACCTTTATAGTTCATTTGAAGTTGGTCAACTATCATCAATATATTGTCATAATCAGGTAAATCGTCATTCTCAGAGACTGATTCGGATAACTGGTCATCATCCATGGCATCCATGTGTTCTACAGCCTTCAAAATAAACCATACAATATCAGCAACATCCTCAAATGCTTATACTATATGGTAAATGTATCAATATATTAGCTATACATCTTTATGATTAGAATTTTTTGTAGGTACGAAGGGAACAGAGTTTTCAAAAGATTATCAGTGGCTAGTCTTTGTCACTCACTGCTTCGATATAAATTTCAACAGATAACAAAAAGTTCTAGATCTTTTCACTTTAGTCTTTATGATGTATTTCACACATATTTTATAACGTATCACTTCCTTTGTAAATTATTTTGAGTAAAATACTGTTCTAAATTTATTTTTACAGTACCTTGTTCTTTTCATCACATGTTTTCTTATTCAGCCTACAAAGAAGACAGAAGTTTCTGCTCAATATTTAAATATGAAAAGCACAGATAATATTGGGAACTATTATATTTATAGAAAACCCATGCATTTGTGATTTATCCTACTCAAAAATTCATAAGTTATTTCAAATATGATAAGCTTCCACAAGGGAAGTTCAGTTAAAATAGAAAGTAACATTAAGGGGAAAAAAAAGACATCACTAAAACTATCTGGATAATTAAATTCTGAGCAAACTTTCTGACAGTGAATGCAACAAGAATATATAATATTACTAGCATTATTTTATGGAAAGAAATACTTTGACTTTTGTTATTGTCACTTTCTATAAAAATAAATCTTTATGGATGTTAACCCCTATTGAAGAATAATATGTAATTTCTCCAAGAAGTTCAATCCTCTCATAGTGAAGATAGGAGTGAGCTTGTTTGGGACCTCCACTGCCTTTAAATTCAGTTTAATTCTCATAACAATTATGTGCAGCAAACGCCAGTATTTTATCGATGAAAGGACTAGGAGAAGGAAGACCACAGCACTTCACTAGGTGCACAAAGCTTGTCAGTGACAGAGCATCTCAAACCCAGGAGTGCTGGCGGCACACGATTCTTATTATTTGTGAACACTGTATCTGTCTTCAAACATTTCAGTTGAAACAATGGTAGGTAACTTTATACTATTGTTGCATTTCTGGTTATAATTGTAAGTAATTTTCCACCTTCCAAATATTTAAAAAATTAAAAAAGACTAGATGTACAGGCAATTTTGGAAATTTACATTCAATAAATGGTTTATGTTTCTAAAGATATTTCTGAACAAGTGTATTTGTCTGTTCAACTACTTATGCCTGCATTAAACAAATACTAATGGAATGTATGATGTATGCCAATAAAACTATTAATAAAAGGAAATAAGGATGTTATATTTTGGAACTTCATAATTTAAAAGCAACAACCCATGCTGCATGACTTTTGCATTAAACAATTAAGAGTTCTTTATCTTTTCTGCAGAAAGTAAATGGCTATTAGGTTGACATATATGATATTTTGCAATAGCCTATTAAATGATAGAAACATAGCTATGATGATTCTGGCAAAGGAATAAATGAATTATTAGGATGTATTTACTATGACTCATGCATTTGCATATTTTTATTACATAAAAATTTTAAAACACAGTGCATGACAGTTTAGAAAATAATTTTAACGTACAGTTATATTAGATTATTGCATTTCTGAGCCAATTCAGAATGAATAGCTAATTGTCAAGATGACATCTGAGAAAGCATGTGAAAGTTATGCCTGAACACAAGGAAGTCTTGAAGGACAGCATGGAAAAGAGGAGCCATCAAAAACAAACAAGAAAGCAAACAAAAACCCAAGAAAATGATTCTACTCAGAGAACAAAATGGAAGCAGGACTTTATAGCACCGACGTGTTTCCAGGAACTTGGAATTGAAAGGAGAATACTCAGAAACAAGTGGAGATTAACCCTACCCTAGGCTTGAAGGCTACACTAAAAGGTCAGAGTTCACTGCTCTTGGGAAATGACATTAAGAAAAGAAGATTAATAATTCAATCTGTGGTACAATTTTTGTCTTGCTTTGGATTATAGTAATACTGGACTTAGATGGAATATTTAAAATCACAGAAAACATGTACCATTAAAGAAAGAGGCAGAGAAATGTCTTAGGAACACAGTTTTGCTTTTATAATGACTGTTTTTATGCTGTTGAAAATGACCTTATTATTCTTTGTTATCTCTTCACCTTCTCTTTCATAATGATCCCCAGCCTTGGGAGAATGGGGTACAATATATATATATATATATATGTGTGTGTGTGTGTGTGTGTGTGTGTGTGTGTGTGTATGTATATGTGTGTATATATATATATACATACATACATACATACATACATACATTTAGGGCTGAGCATTCTGTAGTCTCTTATTCTCTGCACCCGAGTCTTAGGGCAAGGGGTATGATATAGATGTTCAAGGTAGGGCTGAGCATTCCATGATCTCATATTCTCTGCACATGGACAATTTGTGAATCTCTGTTTTAACCACATGTACAGCAAGAAGAGGCTTTCCTGATGATGACTGAGGGATACACTAATCTACAGGTATGGTGATAATTCATTAGTTAGTGTCATTGTAATAGCTTATCCATTTAGCAGAATAATAGTGATAGGTTCTCCTCAAGGGCCTCTAATGTGTCCATCCCATAAGTTTTTGGTCCCAGTAATGGTGCCAAGCATGGGTTCCATTTCATGCAGCAGACCTTAAATCCAAATGGAATGAGTTTGGTTATTCCCATAACATCAGTGCCACTTTTGAACCAAGGAGCTTACCTTGCTATGACAATCATTATTGTTGTAGCTCACATGGCTTGCAGCCTGATAAAATTAATGATTACTTTTCCATTTGGGTAGTGTGAATAGAGCCTTCTAGCACTATGAAAGCTAGCCAATAGGGATGAATCAGTATCAACTTGATTTCTCCATGTTTTATGACTTAAGTATGTAGTGTCTTCAGCAAGATATCTCTAATGGTGTAATAGAGCCACGTTTATGTTGAGGTTTACTAACAGCTGTCTGGTTGGATGTAAGGCCTACTCAATAGGAGGCAATCCATGCCTGGTACTGTAAACCTCGTGAACTATTCCTGGCCAGAGAGGTTTTAGACTCTAGAGGAGAACCTACGACTGCCACTTTCCTAAACTAATATACTTTCTAATGTATTCTAAATATTTATAGCACAGAAAAGTGCAGCTGGCATCCCTCATCACAGAATCTTCTTTTTTGGTAGACAGAGCTTACTGCAGAGATCCATAACTGGCCAAATTCAGAAAGTTAAGAGATGATAGGGTGCTATTATGGATGGTTTTAATGTCCACTTGCCACAAATTAGACTCCACTGAGTAGGGAGTCTCACCTGAGGAGGTGTCCTGATTGCCTTGATTGATGTGGAAAGGCCACCCTGATTGTGGGAGGCACTTTGGTAGGAAAAGCCCTCAATAAAATAGGTGCCCACCCCCAACTGATGTATCTGCAGTGCAGCCCTTACATCTAAGGCTTAGGGAAAACTGTAGAAGAGGAAGAGAGGGCAGGAAGATTGTAAGATAAAGAGA
Source organism: Peromyscus attwateri (assembly GCA_902168425.1). Classification (NCBI taxonomy): domain Eukaryota; kingdom Metazoa; phylum Chordata; class Mammalia; order Rodentia; family Cricetidae; genus Peromyscus; species Peromyscus attwateri. The sequence goes on along the minus strand of CABHPP010117454.1, from coordinate 36,823 downwards.
ATGAGTTGCCAGCCATGAGACGGTGTTTTCTACATGTCTTGGAAACTGCATACATGATATCTCAATAAGGTTGCCCGATCCAGACCTGCATAATGACCACAGCAGTCGCCATGCCAATGTGAATGGAGTGGGTATTTCACAGGGCACCATGCCCTGCTGAGGGGCTGCAGCCAATCAATGGCTGATGAGAAAGGGAGAATCAGTTCCTTCCAGGACAACTTCCTTGATAGGCTATCCAATCCCAAGTGGTCAACTATAAACACATGTACATACATGTGAACAGTACTAAATGGGCTCAGCAGTACACACACACACACACACACACACACACACACACATATATGTGACAATAATAGTCATAAAGAAGTCATGAATTTGAGGAGTTGGGAAACATCGGAGGAGTGGGAGTGGGGAGAAATAATGTAAATATAGTACTTTTATATGAAAATCTCAAAAAAAGTAAAAAGTATACATTTAAAAAGGTGTATAATTCTAGGGCACTTTCCACTAAGCAACTATAAGTATACAAAGTAATTATTTATATTAAAATATGAATTCTATAGTAAGAATAAAACTGCATAAAATAGATTTAATTTATAAACTGAGCTTATTTAAATATATATGAAAACACTGTGGAAATATAATGTGCTCCATAACAAAATGTTAACAAAGGAGAATATAATGTATATAGAGTTACAATAAACACAAAATTCACTGTATTAGTAGTATCTTGTACTTAGCCAAAATGTCACTAAATTAGTCTTTGTGGGCTGCATTTAACCATTTGTTTGCCTGAAGTTTTTTTTTCTTTTTTTCTGTTAATCATTCCTTATGGTGCTGGGTATTTGAACAAAGAGCAGCCTCATGTGACCCAAGCATTGTACCATTGAACTATATTCTGACACTTGAAAATACTGCGATTAAAAAAAAAATTATCCACATTATTCAGTTGTTATCTCTAGCCGATTTTGAACTATAACAACAGACCATTCAATGCCAACGAACACTAAAATGTTTACAGAAAAAACAACAACATCCCTCGGTGGTTTAGAACATTGTGTAAGTCTCTTCCCTTATTGCTATGATAAAGTACCTAACAAGTTAGTTAGGGGAAGAAGGATTTAGGGTTGATCAAGGGTTCACAGCAGCTCACTTTCTCCCCTCCAGCCCACTGGACAATGTTGCCTACAGTAATGGTGCTCTTCTGCTAACCTAATCTACATAACTGTTCCCAAACAGGCCCGTAGGGGTTTGTCTCTTTGATACTACACATCCTGTCAAGTTGACAATACAGCTTTGACCACCCCATCCCTTGTCAACTCGACACCCAAACATGTGACTGTTAAATTAGAATCTTTGCTCTTATGTACCCACAAAGGACCTCTTTGTGGAAGTTAAGCTGTGGGTATAAAAGCTATTGTGAAAGAAACAGGGATGCCTGCTACAAATTTATCCTTCAAAAAGTATTTGTCAACTTCCGTTAACAACACTGCGGCTGAAAACCATTTTCCTCACATCTTACAGTTCTGCCGTTATCTTTCTAACAAAACAGTCCTCAGAATAGTGTAGAACAACGGTATCTCACCATAGTCTTTTGATGTTGGTGCAAGACTGAACATCCTTAGTAAAAGCATGAGATCTGTTAAGCATGAACACCAGGCCAAGTGAGAATTAGTTTCTTAGGACAAAAGCAGTGATACACTGTTAAATATTACCATACTTACCCAACATGCTTTTTTGTTGTAACAGGAAGTTGGTGGCTACCAGACTTCCCACAATGCTTTTGCAGGGCGAATCCATTTCTACCACCTTTATCAGAAATGGCAGCAGCAGCTACGTCAGCACCACCCCCCACAGCAAAAGCAGCTGCAGCAATGTTACCACGAGATGGTTTTTCCACTGTGTCCATCTTGGGGCTGCACCCTGTCTTCTTCCATTTAAGCTGCAACAGAAGTTTGCTACTAAGAATTCTGACGCTTTTTTTTTTTAATAAAAATAACTTTGTTTCACCAACTTTGTCACTGAGCCCCGTTCTATTTCCATCATTTTAATTAACAAGACCCGTTTCTGTGTGTAGTTCAATATTGTCATTAAAGTATTTTTCACCTCGTGGTTTTCTTTTGAATTACTGTTTTCTATGTAAAGTGTTCACTGTCTGTAAGACACATCTGTGTAAAAAGATGTATGTATGTGTGACAGTTGTGTAGCCTGGTCTATTTGTGGGACTCCTAACAATGGGAGCAGGGACTGTCCCTAATGTGTTGGCTAGCTCTTGGGAACCTATTCCTCATACTGGGTTGCCTTGCCTAGCCTTAATACAAGGGGGGTGCTTAGTCTTACTGCAACTTGATCTGCCATGCTTTGTTGATACTGTGGGAGGCCTGCCCCCTTCTGAACAGAAACAAAGGAGGAGTGGATTGGGGTAGGGGAGTGGAGGGAGGGAGAGAATGAGAGGAGAGGAGGGAGGGGAAACTGTGATTGGGATGTTAAAAGAAAAAAAAGACATTTGTGTCCTCTTTTGCTTTACTAGCAAGTTTTCATTTCATGTTAAAGAGTCAGTTTAGAGAATGTGATATTGTGTGGCTCCGGTAACAAATAATTGTTTTAATCTAAATTAATAGCCCATTTAATATACTTCTTGGAAGACAAATAAAAAGCCTGAAGATGATCCAGGAATACAGTGTATGCGGATTTTCATGTTCATTCTCTTTTAGTGAATATGTGATCATTTTAATTGTCCTTGTTTGATGAATAGTTCCACAACCTTTTACATTTGAGGAATAGCTAGATGTAGTGGGTAGCCATTCCAGCTTTGATCTGGAAGTTCCAATCCCCATTGAGGCTTTGGTAACTGTCACGCCTATAAGATAGTCCAGCGTCCAGGGTCCAGGAACCAAGAGAGCCGGCCCATCCGGGTCTTCAGGGTCCTCTCTTGGCCCCACCTTGTAGGCGTGACAGATGAAAACTGGAATGGCTACCCACTACAGCTAGATGTACAGACATTACCTCTGTCACAATCCTTACTTAGTTCTGGTTCCTGGGAAATTTTCTTTTTGAAGATGGAATTATAAATATCAGTTCGATTTGATTAAGTACATTGTCAGGGTAAGTTTTAAAAAAGCTAAATTTACAATTAATTTAAAATAAATAAATAAATTTAGCCTTAAGTAGTCATGGCTACAGAAAAAGACAAACTAGGAAACTGAATGAAATTCATCTTTTGTATGATGTACAAGCTATGTACAAGCTTGTGTACAAGCTTCATATTGTATTTTTCATCTGCTCCCCAAACACTGATAAATACTCTGAAATAAAAGGGAAATTTACCTTAGCCTAAGCAAATTTACCTCCACTCCCCTACCCCAATCCACTCCTCCTCTGTTTCTGTTCAGAAGGGGGCAGGACTCCCACAGTATTTTTTAATGAACTTAATTGATTGTGTGAAATTTACCAAAATCAAGTTATATAACTTTAACACCATACAGGGTTCTCTTGTAAAAAATTCACTGTACAATGTATTATGTAGTGAGCATTTATAGTGAATTTAAACCATTTATCCAAAGTTATGTAAATGGAGAATAGGCAAATTTTAAAATATTTAGGAACCAAAGTCAATTCAGTCTCAAAGAAAGTCAAATTCCTACATTGTAATTCAAATTATATGCTATGATGGTCTTTTGTACCAATATGAGTATTCGTATGAGTTCAATATAATATATACTTGTATTTACTCCAGTTAGCAGATTACAACAGTTGGATAAAAACCCCCAAATTTCTACATTGAAATGAAATGCATTAGAATGCCATTCTTTACATCCAAATATAAACTGTCCCTTTCTGGAAGGTGGCATTTATTTTTTACCCTTGATAGCTGAGTTGATCTTGAGACTCAGTACTCTCTTTTTTAAAAATAATTTATTTTTATTTTATGTGCATTGGTATTTTGCCTGCATGCACATCTATGTGAGGGTGTCAGATATTGGAGATACAGACAGTTGTGAGCTGCCATGTGGGTGCTGGGAATTGAACCCGAGTCCTCTGGAAGAGCAGTCAGTGCTCTTAACCACCACTGAGCCACCTCTCCAGCCCTCAGTACTTTCTTATAGTATAAATACTGAAGTCAGCTGCTGACAACAAGGAAAAACTACATTTTTGACATTGCAGATACTGAATGTTAATAGGAATCAGTACAATTTGACCTGATAGGAATGATTACTCAAACCATAAACACAACTAAGTCACTATCAGTTACATTGTTCACAATGTCAATTAATAAGATCCGAATAAGATATTTCTTTACCATGGAAGGATGCATATACATAGTGAAAGAGTTAAACATAAGAAAGAGGAACGAGTACCAGCCTCAGGCCCCCAAACCAGGACCCCAAACCGTTAGCCTCAGCAGAAGTATTCTTGTCATATTTCTTGTGGCATCAGCAGAATAACCTTGTGACATTGTCTGGGTCTAGCAGAACATCCTGTGGCTATTCTAGGAGGAAAAGCAGCCCCCATAGCTGCATCCCCCCTCCCCGGTGCTGATCTTTAAACTAGCCAATTATGTACTGCCCCAAATGTTATGCTAATATTGTGGTTTATGCCTTTAAAAGATGCCTGCAATTATTGTTTGGGGCTCCTCTCACTGAATGGTGGAAAGGGCCCGTTTGCGCAAATGATTAAATAAAGCCTCTTGCTGATTGCATCAACTGGTCTGGAGTCCGGGTTTCTGGGGAGCCCACCTGAGAGGATAGTGCCCTGAGTCTGGGGTCTATCAATAGGATGCAAAAATTCAAAAATTTTCCCTCACCTCAAAAGAAAAACTTCTTAAAAATTTTATGAGTATTGTAATTTTTATATATATTTCAGGGTTTTTCAAATTGAATATTAAACATTATCTCTATAGATTCTTCAGTGAAGTACAAAATATTATTCCATTTGGTCTATGCTACATTATTAAACAAAGCATATTAAATGAGAATCTTAAATTGAAAAATTACACACCAATGGCTGACTGCTGTTGCTGCTGTCATCCTGGTTCTGTTCTTCTCCGGATGTCACATATAAGTTTGGTTCTGCTGAAAACCCAAACGTTTAAAGCAAAGTACAAAGAAAAGTTCAATAAAATGGCAGTATTTATAACAACACAGAATTGCAAGATGACTCAGTAGGTAAAGGTACTTGCTGACAATACTAATGATCTGAGTTTGATACCCACGACCAATATAGTAGAACTGACTCCTTCAAGTTGTAATCATGTGCCCCTGTCACCCACAAAAAACACATATAATAAACGAATGAACAAATAAATATATGTAAAAAAATAAAAATCAAAGTTTTATTTTCAAAAGAAATTGATTAAGCCTGATCTTTACTTGATTGTTAATCCCCTTTCTTGGGCACACACTTCTTAACAGATATTAGAAATTACCAAACATCAATATTCCACTTGGACAGACACTACATTGTATTATGTTCAGAAGTATAGTGGTATCAGTAAACAAACCCTCAGAGACAACTTTTTTCCTGTTTTTTTTTTTTTTTTTTTTTTTTTTTTTGAGACAGGGTTTCTCTGTGTAGCCTTGGATGTCCTGGAACTCACTCTGTAGACCAGGCTGTCCTTGAACTCACAGAGATCCACCTGCCTCTGTCTGCTGGGATTAAAGGCATACACCACCAATGCCTGGATGAAGACAACATTTTTAATTACCACGGAAACATTCGAACTCACCACATATGTCATTTTCTATCTCGGCACTGATAGTTAAACAACCTGCTTTTTATTTACCAAAACTGTTTTTTCTTTCCGTCCTTCATTTATGACTATGGTGGTCTTTCCATCTGAAAATACTATTTCTGGCAAACTCCTTTCCTTCCCTAAGACTCATACATGGTGGGAAGTCATCACTGATTGTGGCAATTGTATTCTATTAGAACAAGCATCTCTTTTGAGTTCTTTACAACTTTATCAATTTTTTTATTGTCCCTATGGTACTTGAAATTTAAGTACCATAGTACTCCTCATACTTGGTGCATTTCTTACTAATTTTCCTGTTTTCACTGCTCTTCATTATCGCTCAACATTTCTCAGATGCCTGAATATTTTTGAAATTGACTTAAAGTGGCATTCTCATTTGCAGTCTATGCTAAGTTTGATATCAAACTTATTACCATTTGAGTTCTATTTGAACTCACTGTATGTGTAATAAATAATTTTCATTGTCTCATGGCATATACCAGTTGCTCCTAGTCTGAATAATTACTCCACCAAATTGCTTTGAACTAAATAGAGTTCTGACCTGTCGTATGTCCACTTGACACGTGTTCTCCTCTCTGATCTGCGATCTTCGGTGAATGAACAGCATCCTTCTTTTGTGCAAGAGGCTCAGAGAGGATCTGTTGAAATCAGAGTCAGGAAAGATCTTAACAAAGATCTCTCATGTGTTACTGGAAAAGACAGCTTAGTTTCCTGTTTCAAAGCAATAACTCTGGAAAATAAGGGTTGGCTATATTGAAACTCAGAATATTGAATAAAGAGCCTCAAAAGGTTGTCTAAATAAAGCTTGGTGTTTACTTTCATATAGCTGTAGAGTACTACATAAACCAACCATGAAAGGCTGAAAGGAACATACTCATAGACATCATATGTCAACAACAGTTTTGAATATAAAATTATACATTGTTTTCCTCAGTGAAATATATTATATGTTAAAATCTTTTAAATTTTAAATTTCTTTAGTTTCATACATTAATGAATAAGTATTTTTTGCCCCTCACTCCCTTTCTCCCTCCCTCCCTTTTCTACTGTACCCCTTATTCACAACATACTTCCATGCTTTTTCCCTTTCTTCTATTGTATGACTTTAGAGTGTCTTGCCTGAGTGTATTACTAGGAGGCATGTGACTTCTTCGGGGGACAAGGCCTGAGAATAGCATGAAAAAAAATTCTCCCTGTGTCAAGGCCCTGGAGAATCTGACCCATTTTTGGCAAGACCCATGGGTAGTTTGCTGCATAATTCTGGGCATGACCCCAGGAGCATATGTGCTAACACTCTCCTTGATTTCCTTATACAAGTCATATTGCTCGCTGCCTCTAGTGTCACTTTCTCAGAGCTATGGACGAAATGGCTATTGCATAAGGAAAACTTCTCCCTGATGACTCTCCTCTTGGTGAGCAAGAGGGGATGTTGTTAAAAATATACAGTGGACCTGATTCATCTCCTAAAGCCTTTGATGTTTCAAGTGTGATCATGAGTTTCAGGATTCTCAAGAACAGGATATTGCTTTTTCCAATACACCTTGTGACTAGCCTGAAAGAGTCAGAGCAATTCATGACATTATAAATCTTCATAACTGTTCTGGAGAGAATGATTCTAACCACAAGAGTCTAGGAGAAATGCAAATAAACAGATGATATCAAGAGTTAATGGGAACAGTCTAGGAACAGGGAATGAAGCAGAATCAGAGAAACCCACAATGCCCTCATTTCTAACAGTTGTGCCAATACTGTAGGAAGTTGAGCGGAAGGGGACATGAGAACAAGACAAGCAGTGTCAACTATTAAGAGTAAGCTTTTAAGCTATGTAGTCTACAGGATGATAAGAAAAAACGTGTATATCCTCCATAGGAGATAGAGTAGTAGAGAATGAAGAACAAACTGATTCAGCCTTGGCTGGTGAGTCAATTGTGAGAACTTAGATTTGACTGTAGGTAAACATTAATGACTAGAGGTGAAACTCTCTTCCACTTTGCATGATGCTGTAACCTCCAATGCTGCCAGCTGAGTACACTGTTCTACCTGTAGGTGTGCCTAGTTAGAAAACCTGGTCTCTTGCAACACTGCTTATGCTTCTAACATTAGAGCTATGAATCAAGCAGGTAATGGTTACCAGTGGGAAAGCTGGAGGATGGGAGGGGAACGAGGTAAAGGAATAAACTGGTAATTATTGTAACCATTATTAGAATTATAAGAAAATAAATTTGATTGTAAAACTGATTATACAAACTATTGGAACCGTACAAATAAAAACGACCCAGGCTATCTGAGGCCACTTGTTTGAAACAGGTGGGTTATAGTTTCTTGCTGCTCCAGCTTGACACACCCATCCCAGGTCATCAGACCCATTTGAAGTTAGACTTCCAGCAGTAACCAACCACTTTCTGATTGGATTGTGGCTCACTCCATAGTCGGGTATTCATGTTTGGTCTATAAGCTTGGCCAAGAGTCCATAGCCAGAGAGGTAATTTGTCTTAGGGGGAAACCTACTACCACTGATTTGCTAAGTGGTCATAGTTTTAAACTGCCTTCTAAATATTCATGCTTATACCCATACAGTAGTGTTACACTGAGTTTTCACTGAAAAAAAAAAAAAAAACTTCTCACTTCAGTGGACAATAGTTAATACAGAAACCAATGACAGACGGAAGTTTCAATGGTGGGGTAGTGAGTCATAAATGGTATATCTATATAATCCCTTTCAAGGTTCAGGGAACATTGCATAAGAGGAGGCAGGAAGAATGTAAGAAGGAAATGCACCAAAGAAGGAATACATTTTTAAAAAGTAACATATTAAATAAATTCTTAAATGTAATGTAGTATGATACAGACATAATCATTTAGAGGAATTTCAATGAGTGAAGTTGTTTTAAGGAAAAATAAGATATACATCATTAAAATATTATGCCAGTTAAAGAACAAAGAAAACATTGTATTAGATTTTTCTGGTAGATTAAAAACAGGGATAAATTCTTGAGGCTCCTAGGAAGATGTGGGGATAAATGCAGAGCCTGGGAAGATGCCTTGGTGGAAAAAACTTATTTCTGTGCAAACATAAGCTCCTGATGTTGAAATACCAGTGACCTGTAAAAACTCTGGTATGGTTATATATGCCTGTAAACCCAGTGCTGTGTGCAGCAGAGACATGAGAACTGTTGGGGTTTGTTGACAACCAATCTTTATCCACACTCAACAGGAGACGTTGTATCAAGGCGGTAGCCAACTTGACAACTCAGGACTCCTGAGATCCCCCTATGCCATCCTATTTGTTCCCAGATGCAAGCAGTGGCACACACATATGAACACATACAGCAATGCACATACATCTCTCTTACATACACTCCCATACATAAAGTCCTAAATATTGATAAATATTAGAATAACAACATTTTAATAAAGTGATTAAATGTTAAAATATACATGTATTAGGTTATATTAAAATAATAGCATGAAAAATATTAGTTATAGTACAGATCTGTTAAGGAAGACCTTCAAAAAAGAATTCCAAACTATAACAAGAGTGGAAGCATATTTATGTTTATTTTTTATCAAGTGTTGTAATGATCTGGGCTTTACTTTATCCTTTTTTATGTATTCTTTACAAGTGTAAAGGTGGCTATCATACGATTTTTCCCATTCTTGTTTCAGGTCTCTCTAGAATCCAAAGAGCCAGATGAAATATTGTGACCCTCTGTTTCCTTCTGCTCAATGTGTCATCCTCCTAGATACTGGTATGGTTGATATATTCTCATTCATTAATACACAGCTTACATCTTGTACGTTCATCTTCCCCAATCACAGAATTTTATTCTCACTTCTAAATAAGAGGAACTACAAACTACATTGATAATTTTTTGTCCTAATACCCCATGTTTTGTTCATATTGAGCATGTAATGTGACTTGCAAGTGTTTGCAGCTGACCAATTTCTCTAGCTTGTCACTGTGTCAAAGACTCTTACCTAGGATATTCAGTGTGTAATTTCTATCATAGAGTGGATATGCAATAGAAGAAGTTTATTCAATATCAAAATATTTCATCATCTTCAGGAGTATGCCAAGCAGAGTTAGACTATGTCTATAGCATACATATATATATATATATATATATATATATATAATGTTTCTTAAAAATGAGAAATCTGTATACCAAATACATCAATAGAAGTCCATGCCAAGTCCACTATAATGTCCATGAAATGCAATGTACAATACCTTTATATTTGCCAATTTACATCACTGAAATCAAGGTAAGTTAGAAAGCTATCTTTTATATGCTCACCCAAAAATGCCCCAATAAGTGAATTTCCCTGTGTGTTAATTAGCACCCCATATGAGTCTACTTTCTCCATCAATGGACACATGAAAGTCATATAGAGATCATAAATAAAGGATTCAACTTTTAAGTCTGAAAATACTGTCTGGCAATCTGGAAATAGAAATCTTTTTGACTGAGTGGGAATGATCATCCTTTAAGGCTAATACAATTGTAAGGGCACCACCTATGTCTTCTTTTCAATTTCAGATGCTAGTAGCTGGGGTGATATTTTTGTTGGGAAAGTGTCCATAGAAGAAGAATGAGGCCTTGAATCAGCACCCACATAAGTAAGTCAAGCATGGCAGCATGTTTCTACTTTTGAGTCCTGGGAGCATTCTAGCCAATTGATGAGATCATGTTCAGTTAGAGACCTTGTCTCAATAAATACAGTGTAAGCAATAGAATAAAGACTCAGACATTGACCTCTAACCTCTGCATTCATGTGCATGTGCACCTGGCACACATTTGTATTCTCTCATTTCTCCCTCTCCCCCGCTCTTTCCACACCCACCCACCCATGACAAGATAAGACATTAAAATTTAAAATACTTGTTTACATCTTAACTATTGGTCATGTTATTGAATTTATACAATCAGGTGCTCAGGTAATTTTCAGGAAGAAATTTGGCAAGAAATGGAAAGATGATGTTTAGCACCAAACTCATACAGACTCTTAAGAATATTAATGAGCCAAAATATTTTAATGCTAAATATTAAAATATGATCATTGTCCTACAAGATAATCTGATATGTAATTTATTTGCATATGCTATCATGTTAAAACTGCATTAAATTCTTCGATTTAAATTATTACGTACCGAGGACAGAACACTTTCATAGCTATCACACTTTCTTTCATCTTCTGCTGTTGTCTCTTCTTTGCACAGACCTGTTGACAAATGTATATATTTAAGTAAAATAAATTATTACTAAATGGCAGATAATATGAATGTATTTTATTGAAATAGAAATAATTAAAGCTAATTATAAGCACCACTTTTTATTTTTTTATTTTTTTTATTTATTTTATTTTATTTTACAATATAATTCAACTTTACATATCAACCATGGAGTCCCCCGTTCTCCCCCCACCCACCCCGCCCCCCTCCCCCCAGCCCACCCCCCATTTCCATCTCCTCCAGGGCAAAGACTCCCCCGAGGATTGAGATCAACCTGGTGGACTCAGTCCAGGCAGGTCTAGTCCCCTCCTCCCAGGCTGAGGCAAGCGTCTCTGCTAAGCCCCAGGTTTCAGACAGCCAATTCATGTACTGAGCACAGGACCCGGTCCAACTGCCTGGATGCCTCCTAAACAGATCAAGCCAATCAACTGTCTCACCCATTCAGAGGGCTTGATCCAGTTGGGGGCCCCTCAGCCATTGGTTCACAGTTCATGTGTTTCCATTCGTTTGACCACTCATCCCTGTATTCCATCCATCCCTGGTCCCAACAGCTCTTGCTCACATAACCCCTCCTCCTTCTCGCCAATTGGACTCCCGGAGCTCCACCCGGGGCCTGACCGTGGATATCTGCATCTAGTTCCCTCAGTCATTGGATGGGGTTTCTAGCACGACAATTAGGGTGTTTGGCCATCCTATCACCAGAGTAGGTCAGTTCGGGCTATTTCTCGACTATTGCCAGCAGTCTATTACCACCTTTTATTTTTATAAAGTAAAGGTTCAATTATACTTAATGTTTAGTTGAAGATTTAATTATGTACAAGATATTTTTATTTGCCATTAGTTTTCAAAAGTGTTTAATTGGAATGACACCCCACTAGAATTGAAATAGTTAAAATAATATGAGTTATATGGAGATAATGTGGAATAACTTCATGAATAGGTAGAAAAACAATGAAATTTGGTTATGGTGTGATAGTATTTATTTCTATTTCTTTTCAAAATCCTTTAAAATTTTATTTTTATTTCATATATGTGAACTGTAAGATTTTATTTTTATTTATGTCTGCATGTGTGTCTGTCTGAGAGTATGCCATGTTTGTATGGGTGCCTATTGAGGTCAGTCATGGATGCAATGTCAATCCTACTATCTATTATTGCAAGTAAACATCATTATGTATTGGTTCTTGTGATTTGCTTAAGATTACTTCAATGGGTATTTATAAAATATAGATCTTACCTTTCATCACCATGGTTGGCTTAGTTTGTCTTCTTTGATCTGTAGTCACAGTTAAAGTAATCACATCCTGCTTCTGTGGAATATGCTCAGAGGCAATCTGTTAAAATTAATATAAAATAAGTCATAAGAAATATCCTTACAAGTTCTAAGACTATTTGAGTTCTTCATTTCAACAACACTACCTTTGTTCTTAAGAGAAGCACTGGATCCCATTCCGTTTAAAGAGAACCTCATGAACTTTATCAAAATAAAATCTTATGTTTGCCTTCATATGATCACTTAATAAAAACAACAAATATAAAAAGTCAGAAGAAGCCAGGCGGTAGTGGTGCACGCCACCACCCAGCTCTTGGGAGGCAGAGCCAGGAGGATCTCTGTACAGAGCGAAACCCAGGACAGGCACCAAAACTACACAGAGAAATCCTGTCTCAAAAAAAAAAAAAAAACCTCAGAAGAAACATTTTTGTAGAACAGTGATTGTCAACACATGCCAACTAATAAAGAAACATTGAAGATTATTTTGATAATTTAAAAATAAAAACATTACACACACAAAACACTAATAAATGGTCATGATTAAGTACTTAAATAAAAATATTTTATCTCCGTATGATTCTGAGGATATTCTTAGAGTCCTCACATATTTAAAACTAAATAGCATCTTCTTTCTGGTACCAAATATCTTTCTGAAAGTTACCTGAACTTCAGTGTGTATAAAGTTCATGGTATCATAAAGAATTCAAATCAAAATAGACTTTCCTGAGTATATTTAACAAAACAAAATAGGATAAAATGAGAACCTTCAAGTAAAATATTTAACATACCAATGACTGAGCTTTTTCATGGCCATCATGCTTTCTCTGTTCCTCTCTTGATGTTCCTTCTTTCCTAGGTTCTGCTGATAAATGGATGCATTTAAGTAAAAGTAACTGAAATACAGTGATGAGTTGACCATGTTCCAGTGGAAAAATCACACATTCAAGAATGACTGGGCAACATAAACTGGCCTTGATAGGTTTAAAAAGCACACAAAGTGGGTGAGTGGGGAGGGGAATGGACGTGGGAAGAGTAGGGCAAAGAGGATGAATACGATCAAAACACTGCTTCTCAGAGAAAGAATAAAATAGGTCCCTAGAGACTCAGATGTTAAAGTTGCCCATGGATATACATACATAGACATAGTGTGTCGTGGAAGAAGGAAGAGTAGCAGCACATGCACAGTTATCTGAGGATGAGTTCATTTATGACAGAAGTTAAAAACAAGATTCTGCCTTGGAATTAAAGACTGCTTCCAGAAATATTCAGGACTGAAAACTGTCAATTTCACATTAGCAAAAATTGAATTGTTACTAAATGAATAAATGTATAACACGTAGGACCCAGGAAGGCTAGTTTCCAACCATGACTCACAAAGCTATATGAAATGAGTTGAGGAATAAAATAAGTAATGTGCTCAACTTCACCAAATGTGAAGCTTAGTCTCTCGTGTCACATCTTTCTGTGTGGTGGTAACATGATTAGATAATTTATCTCAAACCTTCCCTTCTTGGGTGTAAGGAACTCCAGATGAAGGGTGAGGAGGGCTGGGGATAAAAAGCACATTGGTAAAGCATGGGCATTGTGTGTGCATGCAATGTTGAAACAAAAAGACTAGATGATTGGCCATCATCTGAGCACATTATATTGATTGCTTACATCTTCCCAATAGAATACTCACATCTAAGAATTATAGATCTAGAATATACAACCATTTAATAACACACAGAATTGGCATGTAAAGTCTAAAAACATTATTTTTGCTCTTCATTTCATTGTAGCTTTTCTTCCCCATTGTGGTAGTTTGAATGTAATTGTCCCCCATAAACTCATAGGGAGTGGCAATATTAGGAGGTATGGCCTTGTTGGAGGAAGTGTGTCACTGTGGGGGTGGGCTCTGAGGTCTTATATCTGCTCAAGCCATGACCAGTGTCCCAGACCACTTCCTGTTGCCCTCAGGTCAAATGTAGGACTCTTAGCTCCCTCTCTCAGCATCATGTCTGCTTGTATGCTGCTATGATATTGCTCCATGATGATAATACACTAAAGCTCTGGAAATGTAAGTCACCCCATTAAATGCTTTTCCTTTATAAGAGTTGCCATCATCATGGTGTCTCTTCACAGCAATAGGAACTCTAACTAAGATATCCCTAGAAAAAACACCTGTATCCAAATCAATAGTTATTCCTTTGATTCTGTTGTGCTTCAAGATATCCAATGGATTTTTTATATAAATCTCTGATAACTACCCTTTATAGTATATGGTTGGTTGACAAGATCCGTCTTGACCACCAACGGACAAATCCAGAAACCAGGAGCTGGTAAATCATAATGAGAATTCTATCATGATCCTCTTCATATGATAATCAAATTTGAATCTCTATGGTCAATGCTATCCCAATTTAACTTTCTTTGAATCTAGTATTTCTCCTTAAACCTAATGTTCTTGATTTTATTTATTCGATTTCCCCTTTTCAAATCTAGTCTTCATCTTATTCAAAACATTAAGGGGCATGAAAAATAATACATTTCTAAGTGGATTTTTTATGTGTCCATGGTTTACTTGACTATTTGCCCTATGATTTTTTCTTTCCCGGTTTCCTTATTCCGACCTATATGATAGTCTTCTGAGACATAGTCCCTGCTAGACATTAATTAATGTTCATATACGATTGATCACTTGTGTTTCTACATATCACAAGAAAATCAAACACTGGTCAACAAGATGGGATATTACAATTCTTAATATCTTCCTGAAGGAAAGAAGAAAAGACAATGGGAAATGTGCATTTGCTTTCTTGACAACATTATCAATTGGAAGATCAATTATCCTCTCTGAATCTTATAGTACCCTATCTTCATTTTCTAAAGAATTTCATTATTTTAATAGAATCAAATATACACTTATTCCCTGTTTTCTTTTTCTTTTTTGGTACTTGATGATTTTCTCGTCCTTCATTCCCCTGTGTCCCCTACACTCTGTGAGGTTTTACTACTCTTCCAATACCATGACCTTATAATTTATTGAGCAATTGGACGGCTTCAGTGGTACATTCCATTTCACATTTGCAGATATTATTCTTATGGCCACTTAATCTACTGTATGACAGATATACACAAATATCTCTATCCACTGGTATTGTTTTGATTTGTGTAACTATTCCTTCAAAGGGCTACACATAAAATAAAGATTTTACCATTCATTTCTAGACTAGTATAGTCTTCTCTTCTTTGATCCACAGTTTCAGCTAAGTGTCCCTTGTCCTCTTTTGTTGAAGGAGTTGCAGAGACAATCTGAAAAATTAATATTAAAAATGAGTCAAATATCCTTTTCTATTCTAGGAAGATCAGAGTTCCACATTGCAAAGCGGTGAGATGGCCAAATAAGAGGAATCCACATTTTCAGTAGAAAACTTTACACATGCGCCCTAATTGCATTCTTACTTTTTTCTTCATATGACCATTGACAGTGTAAGTCTACATGGATATGAGTAGTTGTCAAAAATATGTCAAAATATGTTCATGATAAATGAAGACCACATGAGAATAGGAAGAAGCAAAGTGCTGGAGAGGCCCACAGAAATCCACAAAGATGCCCCCACAATAAACTGCTGGCAATAGTCGAGAAATAGCCCGATTTGACCTACCCTGGTGATAAGATGACCAAACACCCTAATTGTCGTGCTAGAAACCCCATCCAGTGACTGAGGGGACTAGATGCAGATATCCACGGTCAGGCCCCGGGTGGAGCTCCGGGAGTCCAATAGGCAAGAAGGAGGAGGGTTTATGTGATCAAGAGTTGTTGGGACCAGGGATGGATGGAATACAGGGACAAATGGCCAAACGAATAGAAACACATGAACTGTGAACCAATGGCTGAGGGGCCCCCAACAGGATCAGGCCCTTTGAATGGGTGAGACAGTTGATTGGCTTGATCTGTTTAAGAGGCATACAAGCATTTGAACCGGGCCCTGTGCTCAGTACATGAATTGACTGTTTGAAACCTGGGTCTTAGTAGAGACCCTAGGCTCAGCCTGGGAGGGGGGAACTAGACCTGCCTGGGCTGACTCCACCAGGTCGATCTCAATCCCCGGGGGAGTCTATGCCCTTGAGGAGATGGAAATGGGGGGTGGGCCGGGGGGAGGGGGGCGGGCCGGGGGGAGGGGGGCGGGACGGGAGGAGGGAGAAAGGGGGAATTTATGGCTGATATGTAAAGTTGAATTATATTGTAAAATAAAATAAAATAAATTCAAAAAAAAAAAAAGATACATTTAAGATTATTTATTACTAGTATAAAAATGAAAATATACATTGTACACACACAGCACACAAATAATATACCCATTCATTTGTGGTTTGTCAAATTAAAATCACCACATCATATATGTAAAACTCTCATCTACAGCCAAAGGACTCACAATTTAATGCAGCGTTAATAGGCCATTGCATTAACCACATAGAAAGACTCATAGAAGTCTAGTATCACTGTTACAGAAATTGGTAAAAATGTATTTCTCACTTTGTATGCTGATAGTAAGACACCAGCAATACCTTACTATTGTCATAGAATGCTAATTAAAATATATCGTGTGATATTAAATCACCAAATGAAATATGATTATTGTCCATACAATTGATACACAAGAGTATTAACCAATTATAAAGGTAAAGATACTTTCAAAATTAAATAATTGTGACCAATTATTTTATAAGAAAATTGCACATATAATTTTATTGTCTTATGATTTCTAGTTAGACAATAAAACAGTATTAGATGAACATCTTCCATTGAAATTTTCCATACCAAAGATGGAACTTTTTTATTCTTAGCACTCCTCCTAGGCTCTTCTGTAGATGCCATTTCTTTGTTTGTAGCTGGTGAGAAACAAAGGTATTTAAACAATTTTAATGGTAATGCAATGAATCATAATGACAAAATATTACATAGAGATACAGAGAAAAGTTTAGATACAGTTAAATTAAAAATTTAAGATTTATTTTCCTAAAAAACACTTGCAAGTACTCTAAATATTTAGTTGAAGCTTTAGCATTTCATGAGCTACTTGAGATCACATAAGACTTAAATATATCCCTTGGGACAGACAGGAGAATGCACCAGGTTCAGAGAATTGAAGAATTTCATGTATTCACCTAAAAATTAATACACTTAACACAGAAGAAGAAACACTCAGGTACAAATTTTTTAAACACCACTGAAATAAGTGTAATAACTAACAAGCTATTATGTTTCTATTCATTCCTAGTACTCTCTTCATCGTAGCTGATTCAAAGTTTCTTTAGTTTCCCGAGGCCTAATTCTGTTATTAGGCTTTTATCTTAAGAAAGCTAGAAATGAATAAAACTTCCTATTTTTCCCTCTAAGACCATAAGAAGTTACATCAAAATATAATCTATCTTTTGTGGAGCTGTTTGAGGAATACTGTCTCATCCTTAAAAATCTGCTAAAATTTGGCCTTGATTCCATACAACCCTGAGCTTTTCTCTCTGGAGATAGTTTGAGTAAGTGTTTTGGTCTCATTGAATCAAATGTGTTTCTTTATATTGTTTATCTCATCCTGATTTAAGTTAGATAGGGTATATGTGTTTAGGAATGTATACTTTGCTTCTACATTTCTAATATTTTTTTAAATAATTTAACTTTATTTTATGTGTGGGTGTCAGATCCCCTGGAGTTACAGACAGTTGTGAGCTGCCATGTGGGTGCTGGGAATCAAACCTGGGTCCTCTTGAAGAGCAGCCAATGCTCTTAACCACTGAGTCTTCTCTACAGCCCCATTTCTGATATTTTTAATTCTAAATTTACAATGATTCTTTGAAACTTTTCTGCAAAATCTACCTTTTCATCTCTAATTCTGTGAACTTGTGATTTTTCTTTCCTTTGTGTGGTTTGACTTGGGAATTTGTGTTCCTGTTTAGATTTCCTAAAAACCAACTCTTTGATTGAGTCTGTGTGTTTTTTCTTTAGATTCTATTTCTTTACTTTATGTCCCACTCTTTATTGTTTCTTGCAATCAGTGCAGTTAGATATGGCTTGTTCTTGTTTTTCTGGTACCTTAAGGCAGATCAGTAGGCCATTTAATTGATATCTCTAAGTTTTTAATGTAAGCTTATAGAGCTATAAACTTTCCTCTTCGAGCTTCCTTATATCCCAGGGGTTCTAACAAATTGTGCTCTACTTTCTGTTCAACTCTAGGAATGTTTTAATTTCCTCTCTGATTTCTTTAATGGCCCTATTCATTCCAAAATGCATTCTTGAGTCTCCAAATACTCATTCATTTTCTGTGGTTTCTCTTTCTATTAATTTCAAGTTTTATCTCACTATTATCTGATACAATATGAGGAATCACATTAGTTATTTGTGTTTGTTACAATTTGCCTCATGGACTACATTGTGATGAATTTTAGAGAAGGCTCTTTTGGCTGCTGAAGAGAATACATATTATGTATCTGTTGGATGCAAAGTTCCGTAGACATCTATTAAATTCAATAGACTCGTGGTAGAGTGTAGCTCTCAGCTTTCTTTGTTGAACTTTGGTTTGAAAATAAACATTTATAAAATAAATAAAAATATAAAATGAACATAATATAAATGTTTCTTTATAAAATAAATGTTTTATTTGCTGAAAAATTTAAAAAACATCACTGAAGTGTTCACATTCACAGTGTACAATCTCATAACTACTGTTAATTTCGACCATCATCTGTAAACACAAATATATCTAAAAAATATTTTGTTCTCTTTCCTGGCATCCTTATTTTCCTTGTGAAGACTCCGTCAACTAGGGGAAGTCTCCATCATTGACTGTGTTTTTCTAGGAGTATAGGCATCTCTATTTGGATTCCTTTATCAGTATCCCTTCTGAATATTAATATTTTAACTAATTATTTCACAGTGTAGCTAATGGATTAGACACAGAGGCTCTCAAACTATCTTTGTATTAAAAATAGTCAAATTTCACCTGGAATTATTTATTAAAATCCACCTACATGCTAGAGACCAGGTTTATATCCAGCCAGTAAGAAGATTTCCATCAAGTAAGTCTGGATTGAGACACAACAGTGAGGTTGGGTGTATAGAAGTGTGGAAAAATGGGAAAACAAGAAAGAGATCAGACACAGATGGAGAGACGGGTCATTTTAAAATATGTCAATTAGAGAGGAGAGTCGATACCAGTTTGAGATTACAAAAACCATAAGACAGATGAACAATTAAAGTCTAAGAGTTAGGCCAAATTCAAGTTGCTAAAGCATTATAAATAACTTATAAGTACTTAGAGATTAATAGTTTAAAGTGCCTGGTGACCACACTGTAATCTATGTGATGTGGTGGAAGAGAAATGTTAGCAGAATGTACAGTTATGTCACAGGGTAAAATTGTGACAATAGTTGAAAATAAGATGGGACAGGCTTGAATTGAGAGAATGTTTCCAGAAGTATTCAGCAATCAAATTGGCAGTGTAAATTGAAATGTTACTAAGTGTACCAGTGTATGAACATGGAACCTTGAAAGACTATATACTGCTAATCAGTTGAAAAAGCATGTGAAATTAGGTAACAGGAGCACTTACACAATGTGCTAAACCTCACACAGTTCCCTGTCTCACGGGTTCTGTCCTACATAACACGCTTAGGTCATTTGTTTGGGATGTCACCCTTCTCCAGTGGAAGGAGCTATTAGAGAATTCCAAGGCAGTCTGAGGATTTAACAACCATTCATTAAACACAGACATTGCACGTTCTTGTTCATAATGCTGAAACTAAAAATATAGCTTGCAGAAAAGAGCAGAGAAAAGAAAAGTACACATCTCAGGAAGTATGGGCATGCTCAATGGTATCCACTTCCCCAATGACTATTTACAAACTTTGGGAAAGACTCACTCTTTAATAACCAGCCAGTGTGAATCCCTAAGAGGTACAGAGCTTCCCAAGTGTAAACCGTAGGGTGCAGAGACACACATGTTGAACTCACTAAGACAAAGGTTAAATTTCATGTACTTTTTCTCAGTAGTATGTTAACCATGTCTTTTGAATAATTTTGCCAGCGAGGGTATGTGAGTTATTAATGTCAAAGTCTTGTCTGAGATTTGAGGGACCAAAGAATGAGGAATGAGCACATGGTAAATGTTTTAAATATCTTAAACTTCTTTTTTTGGTGATTGTCGACACAAGTTACCTGGCTGACATGTTCTTCCAGTCATCTTTTCTATTGCTGGGTTTAGATGTGAATATTCCATTTCAATAATGGGCTGTAAGGTTATTGACAAGAAATGTAATGATCAATCTATATTCCATGGATCCTGAAGTTAATCATAGTAGCAACAATCTAAAAAAATGTTACCTTGAACTGAGTAGGGGATTCCTTTTGAAATACTAGAAAAAGAAAGACAAAGAAAAAAAGGTATATGATTAGTTACATAGAAAGAACAAAGTAAACTAGGATTTTACAAATATCTACTAGGGAATGGAGTTCTAGTGGTTAACCTGGGAAAGTATAAACCGCTTAGATTTGGTCATCAGGTGTGTATGCTCGGCATCTTTAGTGTTCTCAGGATAGGAAAGCAAAACGACAGAAATAACGAGAAAAGAAAAAAAAAACTCAGGGCAAGGGCTTTTGTTCTTTATCTTCTGTTTTTTGTTTTTCAAGACAGGGTTTGTGTAACCATCCTGGCTGTCCTGAAACTGTCTCTGTAGACCAGGCTGGCCTTGAACTCACAGAGATCCACCTGCCTCTGCCTCCCAAGCACTGGGATCAAAGGTGTGTACCACGACTGCCCAGCTCAGGGCAAAGTCTTAACTAAACTTTTAGGCATGGTTTTCAGAAGCAGATGATGAGTCTATCAAACAAAATATGGTGAGCAAAGGCACCAAGACCACTTAGATGTGCTGAGTGGTGCAGAGAAACATGCCCCTGAACACAGGACAAAACCAGAAGCCCGTGAGTTTACTGCTTCTGTGCAAGCTGATGGAAACAGTCTGAAGACATATATTTACTCAAACACTCCAGGGAGTCCATCTTATTATACACCAAATGTTTTCATGGTATTGTCTTTGTCCTGCAGTTTAATGAGCACAAAGATGTGATGGGAATGGCATCACAGGAAATATACGGTGCTCTGTCACCCAGGATGACTATTGAACTGGAATGCCACATATACAGTTAGCACACACTCTATGAAATATTCAGTTGCCAAATTATCATGGGCAATTGTTATGTTGCCATTCATCACGTTATTACAAAATAAATACTGTAATGTTTTTTTCTGATGTAACATATGGCTTTCACATAACATTTTAATCCATGTTGGCATTTTCCCGAGTAATTGTCCAAATTCAGATATATTAAAACTCACATTGTTTTCATAAAAATGCTAACAGTTCCTGAAAACACAACATTATAATGACATAAATTTGATGCTGATAATTATGGAGATGAATGAGGTGAAGTTGGTTATCACAATTCTAGGACAGCCTTCTGCTTCCCAAAGTCTAAGAAGCTGCAATGAACAACTGGTTTGAATATAAGTAAAATCATTCAAGTTTCTTCAACATGAATTCAAAATGAATGCTAGATAACTATATACTGCTTCCTATGACTCACTTTAAATAATCACTAGATCTGCAGTCCCCATTCTTTTCATTTGATATTATTTTATTAATATGTTGAACACAACATTCCTCTCTATCTAGGACTAGTATCTAAGTATATACAAGTAGAAGTGTGGACCTGTTCTATATGCAGAGTATTTGTATCTTGATTCAAATAGGAAACCACTTTAAAAAATTCAGCCCCTTGAAACATTCTTGGTCCCTCAAAACATGGTCAGAAGCCAATATCTACCCTTCATTTGGTTCTGAAATATCACAAATTGTTATCAAATTGATCTAGTGTAGATGGTTTAATATGACTTCTCATAGTACTGTTGGTTGAGCAGAAAAATATTTCACTCAAAAAACAAACATAGAATCCTAGAACTGCTGATCTAAAGTCTGGATTCTGTCATTGTCCCCAAAGGGAGATTCATCAAAGTGAGAATCTGTCATTACTCTATTCCCTTCCAAGCACGCCCCATCTTTCAGGTTCACAGCACCAAAACATCAGAAGAAATCATTTGAATTGCACATTCTGTACATGATAACTCCACAACTCACCAGCTCATCTTTGCTTATCTTCATTGTAGTTGTCTTATTTTGGTTGATACAACTTTATCTTCAGAAGTGGCTCATTTTGCAACATTAATTTCTATTCGTGTATGATTTAACACCTATATATCTATTCAGGTTACATAAACCAAGCATAGGCCTGCATGATGAAACAGCACAATTCTTAGTGCCTACCCAAAAGTAAGAAAAAGAAGAGGAATGGACATACTTGTTTGCAAAGTCATTTAAAAAAACAAAACAAAACAAAATAGGGTCTCATTATTGGGCCATGGCTGGCCTGGAACTCATGTAGCTCTGGCACATCATGAACTCCGAGATTTCTGCCTTCTGCGTACTGGGATTAAAGACATACACCAGTATGCCATGGTGTTTATATTTTCTTTAAATGGCTAAACACTAGATGTTTTTTCCTTTCTGGACAGTGCTTTGCCTGTGTTTCTAAAGACTATTACTTTTTTTTGCGGTCTCTATCACATTATACTTTCCATTGGTTACTATTTTGCTGCTGTGACAAAAATCCCTGAGAGGAAACAGCTTAATGAAGAAAGGCTTTCTTCTGAATTAGTTTGAAGGCATACATTCTATCATGCTTCAGATGGACTGGAGAAGGAGCAAGACATTGACTGGCTACACTGGATCCTCAGCCAAGAAGTAGAGCATGAAGAGGAAGCATGGCTGGGACATCATGGTTGCCCCTGCTAATGAGCATCCTACTCGGGGGCTGACAGCTTTCCCAAACAGCCCTCCTGGAGTGAACAGTTCACAGAAGCCTATGGAGCACATTTCATCTTCAAACCAGAACATTACACTCTAGCCTGCACAGGACGTATCAAGGTGCAAACCACATTCATTCTAACTCCCAACCTCCTCAGTGTCATTATCAGTCCCAATACCGCTCACAAGCCCAAAGTCTCTTCTGAGACTCAATGCAATCACTAAAGTGAGCCACTGTGCAATCAAAAACACAACTGGCATATCTGCAACACACAGATGACACAAAGTGGGGGTAGAGCATCCCAAGGAATGCTCAAATTAAAGTATGGATGAAATTCAGGAGAAAGAAGCAATAAATCCTGTGGCTCTGTGTTGGACATGGAGGGCTCAGTATAGATTCATCTGGGCTCCTCAGGCCTTAGATAGGATCTGGTGCCTGCAGGACACACTGGTCCCTCTCTTTGACTGGTTTAACTTCATGCATTCAGTTTTCCTCAGCAAATGTCTCACAGTGCTGGCATCTCCAACATTCTGGAGTCTCAGCTGAAACTCAGGGTTCACTTTCTTAGTTTCACACAGTGGCTACTCATGGTCACCTTGCATGGACTCCTTGATTTTCACAAGGGACTCATCCTCGGTGGATTTATGGAACCATGGTGAAAAACTCTGCGGCTTCCTCTCCCCATATCGCATGTTTCATAACTGCAAAGTCAGTGCTATGTAAACTAGAAAATTCCGCAGCCACGTTCTACTGCCAGCTCTGGTTAGAACTTGGTCCCCTTGTACCACAGTTGGAGCAGCCTCTGTGCCCTGTCCCTGGAGAGACACCTTCAAGGAATTAAAAACCTGTAGCATCCTGAGTTATGGCTCTCTTTCAAAATAATTTGTATTTTCACAAATCGGAGCTTTGATAGATTGGTCTTAGGCACCAGGCCTACTGTCATTATAAATGGGAGGTTTCTTTAACAATCATAGGGCTGAATTTGGCATATGACTTGGCTGGAACATTAACCTTGTTGGAATGCTTTTTCTCAACAAAATGCACATTTAAACATCTTCCTCTCCAATTTGCTGATCTTTTCCATCATAGACTTTGATAAGATTGGTGATAATGAGGTCATAAGATGAATATTTTCCTGATTTACAATTTCGCCTGCCAAACACACTAGTTAATCCATTACTATTAAGTTCAGAATCATTGGTGCTCCCAGGACATGGGCAGAAATCAGTCTGATCCTTTGCCAGAATATAACCTGAATGGCCAGTAGCCCAGCCCAGATCTCTATAGAATCATTTCTCACTCTTGAAATATCATGAGCTGGGGCATACAGGATCTACATTTCTCTAGGCCTTATCATCATCCAATACTCAACCGTAAAGTTAGGAGCATTGCTAGGCCAAAATTTTAAGGTTTTCTACATTCCTCTTGCAAACCAATTCCAAATGCTAATTAACTGCATCGATTATTGATGACAACAAATGCCCCAACTTTTCTCTACCAGTTTTGTGTATGAGTTAATTTTCTCATTGCTGTAATAAATACTATCTGATAAAGAGCAACTAAAGGGGAAGAAATATTTATTCTGGCTTGCAGTTTAAGGGGGTATATTCCATCTTGACAAGGAAGCATGACTGTTCAAGTTGCATTCAAGACAGTGTCTTTGCCCAAGGTGGATCATATCATACACTTATGCTTATGTAGGATATTACACACTCAAACCACAACACACTATTTCCCTGGAGTCCAACACTCCATGTATTTAATAATATTCTGACCATTCACCTCTGTGTCTTCTCTGCACCTCACTATGCCTATTACTCTGCAGATATTACACTGCTGAATGGTTTATTTAACAATTCAGCCACTTCAGTGGCACACTCAATGGGTTAGGAAACTGAATTAGAGATCATTCTTATTAGCCTACTTTGCCTTTAAGTTACAATAGGAGAAATAGATTAGTAGTTTTGTCTACTAAAATATACCTATCCAACTGCTTTGAATAAACACTCTATCAAAGATTACTGCTATACTTTAGCTCCTACCGTCTCTTTCAGCATTTGTCACATTTTCCTTTCTTTGCTGCTCACTTGCAGCTAAATGACCCACATTGTCCCTCTGAGGAAGAGATTCAGAAATAGCCTGGAAAAATAATTTTAAAAATGAGTTGCACAAAATCTCCTATTACTTCTAAGAGATCAGAGTTTCCCATTTTAAAAGTAATGAGGCTAGATGTTAAAGGAAGTAGTTACTGGATTCTATATCATTTGAATAGAGAATCTACTATTGATTACCTAAATCAATTCTATGTTTGGCTACCATATGTCCAAAATAAAACTTGGTCTAGGAGCATCAAACTTGCAAGACCAGCAGGAATTTTTTTATGGAATAGTAGGTATCCAGAATATGTTAACAAGGAAAGAAATTAAGAAGTCTTTAAAACACAAGATAATTTACGTTGATATTTAAAATAAAAGCAGTGCAAACATACAAATAAGGCCTTCAGCCATGAAAATAAATCCAAAGTATATCTGTAACTTTTTCCAAATTGAAATCACCACAACACATATATGAAATGCCAGTCTTTAATGAAGACACTCACAAGTAAATACAAACAGAGAGGAGCATTCCAGTACCAAGTATGAAGAGTCATTAGAGTCTAGCATTATTGCCACAAAGCAAACAAATAAAAAAGGGGTATATTTCACTTCCTAGGCTAGTGGTAAACTAGCATCCCCATCTTAGTCTTAGAATAAAAACAATATTGAAAGTAAAAACATAGCATAATGTCATGAAATCGCCATGAAAAGCCTTTGAAGTAAATCTATTCCCTTACTTATAGAGGAAGGAACTGGTGTCAATGAAGAGGAAATGGAATGGGGATGTCAACATGTCTGTTTCACAACATATACTCCTTTAAACCATACTTATCATCTTTGCTATGTTCAATGATATTAGCTAAACACTGTACCAAAAACAATAAGCTCTTTGTGTTGAGAACCACATGTAGGTACTTGCTTAGTAACTCATTTACTAGTGGTAATGGTAAGTAAACAGATTATATTAAAGAAAACAAATGGAAATTGGCGACAAGGAACATGATTTGGAAAAGCACATTTTACATTGCATTCTCTAGAGAAAAAAATGGGTATTTTTGAAAGTTACAGATTTGTACAGATTCTTATTTGAAAATTGTTGTAAGGGAATATTAAGCATTTAGAATAATTTTGTTGACATATTGCTTTGAAGAAAGAGGGGGATGTGTGACAAGAGAAGGCTTTGAAGTTTTAATTGGCTCTCATATTTTCTATATAGACAACATCTGTCTAATAACTTATTTCATGTACATGCACTTTTTAATGACCTTCGTTGTAACAATTGTTGTGACAAGAAGACATATTTGAGGGGCTAGAGAAGTAGCTCAAGACTGGAAGCTCTTGCAGAAGACCCAAATTTGATTCCCAGCACCAGTATGGTGGCTCACAACCTTTGTAACTCTAGTTCTAGATGGCGAGAAGGAGGAGGGTTTATGTGAGCAAGAGTTGTTGGGACCAGGGATGGATGGAATACAGGGACGAGTGGCCAAACGAATGGAAACACATGAACTGTGAACCAGTGGCTGAGGGACCCCCAGCTGGATCAGGCCCTCTGAATGGGTGAGACAGTTGATTAGCTTGATCTGTCTGGGAGGCATCTAGGCATTTGGACCGGGTCCTGTGCTCAGTGCATGAATTGGCTGTATTTGAAACCTGGGGCTTAGCAGGGTTGCTTGGCTCGGCCTGGGAGGAGGGGACTAGACCTGCCTGGACTGAGTCCACCAGGTTGATCTCAATCCTCGGGGGAGTCTTTGCCCTGGAGGAAAGGAAATGGGGGGTGG
Source organism: Peromyscus attwateri (assembly GCA_902168425.1). Taxonomy (NCBI): domain Eukaryota; kingdom Metazoa; phylum Chordata; class Mammalia; order Rodentia; family Cricetidae; genus Peromyscus; species Peromyscus attwateri. The sequence goes on along the minus strand of CABHPP010117454.1, from coordinate 9,794 downwards.
GGGGGGGGGGGGGGGGGGGGGGCGGGGCAGGAGGGGGGAGAATGGGGGAATCTATGGCTGATAAGTAAAGTTGAATTATATTGTAAAATAAAATAAAATAAATCCAAAAAAAGAATATTTTTACAACCACAATGAGCTAAAATATTTTAAAATTAAACACAAAATTGTGACTCTATACATCTGTGACAGTGTCATATGACATGTACTTTTATTTCCCTGAGTAACATTGTCAAACAACAACAGTAAAAACTCATGCAATATTAAGTGACAACCTGAAACTTGACGTTTACATACCAGCGAGCCCAGTCTTTCTCTCCTCTCATGTCTTATTTGCTCTTCTGTTGACGTCGTGACTCCTCTGTCTGGTTTTGCTGATAAATGCACATATTTAATTAAAGTATAATTTTATTACATTGTAGATGAAATAAAAAAACATAAATATTAATTCAGATGTTTAAACATATGAAATGAAATGAAAATCGAATTTTTATACTACTAATGAATGGACTCAAATTGCCCTTAATCTTTAGATGAAGATTTAATTCCATAGAGGATGGTTTTGATTACATAGTTATGTAATACATGTATGTATATCTGTATGTATCACTTGGATAGGTACTAGTTTGGTTCAGGTTATTTTACCCTGACCTATAAAATACGATCTTGAGAAACAAACCATTGCTATACATTAATATTTATTTACATAGGAGTCACCAGCTAAGTTTCTAGTTGCCTTATAAAAATCAAACAGGATTATGCATTGAAGTACTACCATGTTCAATGTCTTCCCAACAGTGAAGAGGAAAAGAGGAATGCAAATCAGCTCCTCTGCTTACTTGATGTGATTAAATATGCAATCATTTCCTCTCTTATATTTCCAGTACTTTGCATTTCATTTTCTAAAGAGTTCCATCATTTCCCTCTATACAAACCTTTTATGATTTCTTGATATTTCTTGTACTTATCAACATTTGAATCGTTCATTTCCCTGGTTTCCTGTAGTTTATTATGCCTACTACTTCTCAGGTATTACAATACCCTATAATCTACTGAGTAATTCCACTGCTTAATACCACACTCAATTTCAACTTTTGCAGAAACTGGGTTAGACATCAATCCTATTAGCATTTAACTTCCTACATGAGAAATGGGTAAAACCTTTGTTTAGTAGAATATATTCATCCTCCTAATTTACTTGACTATTTCTTCCAAGGGCTACATATCAATTTTAGATCTTACCTTTCATTTCTGTGGCTGACTTATTTTCTATTCTTTGATCTGTAGTCACAGGTAAATGAATCACATTCTTCTGTGGAAGAAGCTCAGAGACAAACTGTTAAGATAGTACAAAGAAGAGTTGAACAAAATATGCTTCTCTTTTCTAGTATCAGAATACCTCATTCAAAAGGACTGAGACTGAAAACAAAGGTAGAATGCATGGAATGCATGCCATTTGAGTAGAGAACTGCAGGTGTGTTTTCTAAATCAAATCTAACTTTTGTATTGATATGGCAACTGAAAAAGAAAACCACACCTCTGAAGCATTTTAAGAGAAATAAGAATAGCTGTCAAGGAAATGATAAGTATGTTTAACATTATTTGTTAAATTTTTTTTCTTTTTTCTTTTTTTTTTTTTGTTGTTTTTTTTTTGTTGTTTTTTTTTTTTCGAGACAGGGTTTCTCTGTGTAGCTTTGCACCTTTCCTGGAACTCACTCTGTAGTCCAGGCTGGCCTCGAACTCACAGAGATCTGCCTGGCTCTGCCTGCCGAGTGCTGGGATTAAAGGCATATGCCACCACCGCCCAGCTATTTGTTAAAATTTTAACATGAAGTTTGTAATATACTCACAGAAATAATACTTTTCACTTACAAAAATGAATGCCAAAGTTCATTTGTTGCTTTTTAAAATTACAATCACCACTCCATATATGAAATTCTTATTTATAATTAAGCATTTATAAAATGAATACAGGCAGTTAGGGAAGCATAATTCTGGAGAATGAGGGAGATGTACTATTATTATAATCATGTAAACTAGCAAAAGAAAAGGTGTCTCACTTTATGGACTTATGGTAAAATAATTTCATTATCTTGGTGCTATGATAAAAATGATCAGTAAAATATATAATATCATATAAAATATCTAAACTAAATAAAAATCAGTAGTACCCCAATTTCGTAGGTGGAGAATCTGATTTAAACAAATAAAATGTGGAATGGACATTTCAACATGGTCTCTGTTCACACACAGACTTTTCTGGGCCGATCTACAAAGCCTGTTCTATGTATTTAACAAATATTTGACACATGCAGGCAAATCCCAAAGGAGCCCTTTGTGTTTAGAATCATCTGAGTGTACTTTCATACATCTAATATAATCAGTAAAATGCCATCTACTTATTAAGAATGGTGAATAAACTGAGCTTATTAAGCAAAACAGATGTAAGTGGCCAACCAGGAAAGTATTTTAGAATACAAAACTAATATTTCTCTCTCAAAATGAGGAAGATTCTGTAACTCACAAATTGAAACAAACTTTGACTAGAACAAATGATGGAAGCATCAACTAATTAGAATCATCTCAATGACAGATACTGCTTTGAAAGAAGAAGAAGACAGGTAGAAAGTAAGAGGTTGACTTAAGTGCTTACTCATGAGATGCATGTTGATCCTAATTAGCTAGTACATTGGTGAGTTTGTACCTGATAATTATCAGAAGATATTTGGAAACAAGATGAAGACAATTTTCAGTTTTGAATACATGGAGACATTCAGAGTATTCTAAGAAATATGAGGTGGAAAACTAAAGTCAAAATTATGACCAGCTAGTCTATATGATAGCCTGACATGTAATTTTATTGGCCCATGTGCTCTTGTTGAACAAAACACTGTCCAGTGAGTAGCATCAATTTAAATATTTACATACCAGTGACTGAACACCCCCATAGATATCATATCTTCTTTTTTCTCTTGTTAATATTACCTCTTTGCATAGATCTGTTGGTAAATTCATATATTTATGTAACATTAACTACGAAGCAATGTCAGTTCAAAGTTTATATAGAAACAAATGGAATGTTTAAACAGTAATAATAAATGTTGGATTTTTGTTTACACAAGTAATGCTTTCAAGGGCACTTAATCTTTAGGAGAAGATTTAATATTTTATGAGACACTTGTAACCAAACAAAACTTTAATATATCCCTTGGATAGAAACTAGATTCTGTGAGTTTCAGAGAATTTAATAATTTTTAAAGATTAATCCATAAATTTACAAACTCAACATAAATGACTAAGCTCTGATACAAAGTTTTAAAACACCATTGAAATATTCAAATTCATAGTGCACTATTCTCAGCATCATAAAAGCAGGTGAATAAAGTTCATTTTCAATATCACAGGATATATTCTTGACATTTGAAATATTAATAGAAACTTATATTTATCCTTCTGTGAAAGTTATTGTCCACATTACTGCATTTCTGACACCCTTGTTATGCCTGTTAAAGACAAGTCAGCTTTGGGGTATCTTCACTGATCAGCTATGCATTTCTAGAAAAATAGGCATTTCTGCTTTGGAGATCCTTTATAACATTCAGTTTTCCTGCTGTACATTATTATTTTAAATGCAAATAAATTCACAAGTGTAAAAACAAGAAAGGTAGTAGAAACAGATGGAGAGAAGAATTAGTCTACATGAGTTAGTGAGAAAGAGTCATCACCATCTTGGAAATCTTAGAAAAAAGAGAGGCATATGACAGTGAAAAGGTAGAGTTCAGTCAAGTTCTGATTATTCACACTTGATAAATGGTTTTTAGTGACTTAGCTATCAAATTTTTACATGTATTTTAGTCACATATGCACTAGATGTAAATTGATATAATATGGTTCAAGAAAGACTGTTAGTAGAATATCCGTAAATAACAGAGGATAATTTCATTTAAATGAACATTCCAATTAATGATGCATGTTTGACGTAGGGAATATCTCCAGACTACTCATGACTCAAAAATGCCAATGTTCATTCAGTATAAAGTGAACTGTTAATAAATGAATATACAAGCCGAAAATGTTGGTGACTACACTCTGCTCATTACGTGAAAAAGCAGTCAAAATGCAGCTAGAAACAAATTAGATGCACTGATATAATAAAGATCACCGAGCTTGGTGGTGTATTTCACTGACACAATCCAGGAGTCTAATTCCAATGCCCACCTTTGGAAGTACTAGGAATTTAGAAAGGACAAAGAGGCCAGCTAAGAATATGAGTCATTTATAAAACACAAGGGCTGCATGGAAAGGCCTTGTTTATAATGCTAAACACAAAGAATAGCAATGGGGGAGGAGGAAAGGCAAACCAAGAGAATAAGAGGAAAGTTCAGGAAACGAGAAAGCGTATATGCAGCAGAAGGGGGTCTCAGGTGGAAGGGCAGGTCAGAGGTGGTTCTATAGGCAAGTGATTTGGATTTGTGTCTTAGAGTCTCGTCTACAGCAAGTATTTTATAATAGTTAACAACACAGAGAAAGAATGGTTTTTAGCAAGAAAGGATCACATATTCAAGATTATTTCACAATATATTTCATGTTAAATTCTTATATAAAGTCATATGAACTGTGGCAGTGGACCAAATTCTGTGGCATTACAGCCACAAAAGTAAACAGGAAACTAAACAGAATAAATGTTGAATGAAGAGAACCACTGTCGTAGCTGGAGACCTTGATGAAACACATGAGCGTATGGGAGACATCGCACATTCAAGCCTTTGACTCCTTTAAGTTTCAGTTATTTTGTGGACTCCATCATTCTCTCATCATTCATTGCCAGGTCATTTGTACACTTCCTTATGTCCAGCTGCCATGAAGATAATGTAACACCTTGAGTACATTTAACAATGCAGCTGCATTAATGTTGAAACTGGACCAAGTATGAAGCTCACCACCATTTTTCTCTTTTAAATTACTACATAAAAGTTGGGTCGGTATCTTTGTCTGCTTGCACACATATTCACTTTGACTTAAACACACATTCTGTCTAAAGACTATTCAGTGAATATGGCTCATACCTTCCACTTCACCATTTGTCACATTTTCACTTCTTTGTTCTATAGACACAGCTAAATGACATACATCTTCCTTCTCCAACTGCTAGAATGAAGATAAAATTTGAGCTGCACAAAATCAGCTGTTAACTTATAAGAGTTCATATTTTCTCATTTTAAAAGCAACAAGACTAGAAAACACACAGAGCATTTATAGGATTCCATGTTATTTGAAGAATGATCCTAATGTTGTGTCTTCATATGACCACTGATGTCAAAGGCCTTCAGAAGTATTTTCAATGAAAGAATAGTAGGCATAATTGATACGTCAACATGTAAAGGCACATTTAGGATTATGTTAGTGTTTTAAAAATAAAGAAAACACAGCATGTACACAGAAAAACCCTTCCACCTATGAAATGAATCCAAAGTGCATTTGCATGTTTTTTTAAATCAACATCACACACATCTTAAACTCCAGTCTTTCACAAACTGATTCTCAAAGTTACATAGAAAGTGAGCAGAATATTCTACCACAAGTATAGAGTCCTGACAATCTAATATTTCTATAAAAACCAAGAAGTGTGTGTCTCACTTCTTATAGTGATCACAGAATAGAATCACCACCTTTGTGTTAAGTACACATACATTAAAAATAAATTATGTAAGGTCATATTAAAACTAATGATGGACATTTAAAGTAAATTTATTCTCCATTTTAGAGATATCAAAACTGAAGGTAATGGGGTGGGATAGAATGGAGACTTCAACATGTCTTTGTCTCTCTCTCTCTACACTCTCAATTTTATCTCTGTGTATGTGAAACTATGTACTTGTATGTATGTGTGTGGGTGCTCATGTGTGAATGAGCATACTTGCACGAATGTGTTCCTGCTTGTGAAGGTCCAGGCTGACTTCAGGAGTCTTCCCTGATTACTCTCCACTTTATTCATACAGCAAGATTTCCACATTGAACCTGAAGTTTACCAACAGCTACAGTCTGGCTAGCTAGCTTGCTCTTTGGTCCTTTCTCTACCTTCCTAGCTATTGGATTACACGTGGGCTTCTGTACCCACTTGCCATTTATGAGGGTACTGAGGACCTGAACAATGGTCTTCACACTTCTTTGGCAACCACATTAGCTACTGACCCATAAACTGATCCCTTATTAATTAACCAGACACTTTAAAAACAGTATTTATCACCTGTTCTGCTCTGCATATTTAATGAATTAATTCAATACTATGTAAAAACCCAACAACCTGTTTGTGTTTATTAATCATCTGTAGTGTTTTCTTACATCTTCTTTTTAACACTTAGATTTTCAGATTATGATAACGGAAATTAAATGGATCCTATTAAATGAAATAAATGGAAGATGTCAAAAAGAAAAAATTTGTTGGAAATCCAAAGACTACATTTGGTTCCCCAGAGGAAGTAAAGAACATTAGCAAATGTTATACGTAGAAACAAATTCTTATATTGTACTTGGTGTAATGAGTATAAACCACTTAAGCTTTCAGTATCTAATGTTTTGAAGGTAGTGAAGGATATGGGGAAAGGAAAATGTTTAATTTCCTCTCTTATTTACTATGTGGAGAATGGTATATCAATGTAGTGGGTAGCTATTCCAGCTTTGATCTGGAAGTTCCAACCCCCGTTGAGGCTTCAGTAACTGTCACACCTACAAGGCAGGGCCAAGTCAGGACCCTGAAGACCCAAGATCCGGATGCACCGGCTCTTAGTTCCTGGACCCTGGATGCTGGAGGTAGACCGAGCAGAGTTCTCCAGAGAACACCGCCGGACTGCACCATGCCTTTCCCAGACTCTGTAAACTATCCATTCACTTGTAAGTTACCCCACAAAATAAACCTCCCTTTTAACTACTTGGAGTAGCCTTAATAATTTCATCAATATATCAATTGCTTAATATAGATAAAAACTTTTTAAAGATTTTAATATTTAGTGGTAATGATTTTGATAAGAATATAGTTAGAATGAATTCATAAAGATCATGGAAATTTTATATGAGTGTATTTACATAATAACTTACAAGTACAAGAAATTATGCACATCTAAATCCCAACTAAAAGAGAACTCCAAAAGTGTGGAGCAAGGCTTGGGAATGAGGAAAGCATAAGAAAATTTATTGGGAATCTGGTGTATGTGTGCCAGGCACTCACTGAACATCTCTTTGTCTGTACCTTATAAATTTAAATGTGACTATGAGGACATTTGTTCCGTTGCTTCTGGTCATTCTGCAATGGGAAGACCCCTATGATGAATGGATGTATTCTATTATACTCTGTCCAATGTGTTATCCTCCTACTCACTGACTTGACTGACTTGTTCTCAACCCTTAGGGTGCAGTTAAATATCACACAGGACAATTTAACTATAGAATCCCATACACTCTCCACTGGTGCTACCTACAAACAGCACTCTTGTTCTTCATGTAAGCATCTCTTGCTTTATTCATATAAATCATGTACTATAACCATAAATTCTTGCACCTTCCTTAGCTTTGCTACTCTGTCACTGTGTCATAAGCCCTTATAAGGGTTATAATATATAAATATTATATATTAAAGAGATTTCATATAATATATTAATTTATCCAAAATTCAAATATTTAAAACATCACCAAGAGTATGCCAAACTTAGCTATGATATTGCTCTAACAAATGAGTATTAAAAGTTCATATACATAAAATCCACATAGATATATGAATTAATATGAGCCATCTAAGACCAATATATGTTAATATAGGAAAGTGCATGGTAGTTTGAGCAATATTTGCTAGTTTACACCCTTTAAATAAAGAAAAGCTAAGAAGGTGTTTTCATGTGTAACACATATGTGACCCACACTGAGAGTACATATTCTCAGAATGAACTTTCAGTAGGCAGTAGACATCATCTAGAGACCAGAAGGAAGGATTCAGACTTAAGGTTGGAATTATCAACTGGTAATCCAAAACCCCAAATCTTGATCCACCCTTTAGTGTCAAATCAACTGCAGGCTGTCACATACATCTTTTTCAAATTTACAAGTTTCATAACTTTACAAAGATATTGGCTTTTGAATGAAAGATGAAGTTTATTTCTGCATTTTATGCACATCTTAAAATAATATAACAAACAAGATGAACTAACATTCTAGGGATAAATATTAAATTATGACCATTTGCTCTATAGGATAATCTAAAGCATTATTTGTTTATCTAAGCTACCTTGTTAAACAAACAGTATTGAATGACAATTGTCAATATAAATATTTACATAGCACGGACTTAACTCTTTCACTGTGGCAATGCCTTGATTGTTCTTCTTCTGAAGTCACTTCTTTGTCTGGTTTTGCTGGAAAAAATGCAGATTTAAGTAAATAAAATATAATTACATGATATATATATACACACAATACATATAGAGAGAGAAATGTTTAAAATTATTTAAAGTGAAATTTGTATACTTATTTTCTTAACTAATGATTTTCTTTACCCTTAGTATTTGTGTGTGAGCATGTACACATACATATACATTTGCATGCTTGTGTATGAATTGAGAAGACACTGATTTGTTATAGGTTAAAGGCATAAAATATTTTGAGGTTTCAGCTTCAAATTTATCAATTCAACATCAGTGAACAAACCATATAGACAACATACAAATACCAATAATGTCTTCAAATTCATCATGCTCACTGTTACCAACTTCATTAAAGATTTATGAGAACAATGTTCTCTTTCAACATCAAAACTATTAGTATTTTTTGCTCATTGTATGAACACATATATTGTTGAAATTTTATTCACTTTCCTCTATCTCTGTTGAGACTCAACCCATCTTCACTAACGAGCCAAGAGAACTTCTGGTTCTCACTTGCAAGTCAGCCTAGATGCCTCAGCATGTCCCATGTCCCAGGAAGAGAATCTTTCTCAAGAAATGTGGTGGTTGGCTCTGAAGAACACAACTTGAGAATGACCTAAGCCTCCACTTGTACATAGTCACATATGCACAAGCATATACATGTATGTGCATATACATGAACAAACACAGACAATTGAATGAAAAATAAAATAAAATGATCTTCATGTAGTTACTGGGGATTTTGTATCAGCTACATATTGACTAATTGCAACATTTACTACAACATAATCTGTGACTCTGGAAATAAGTATTGTAATAGTATACTGTGTAGATAATGTTGTCCTACATTGCTTTCACGTACCATGCTAGTCCTTGTAGAGCTTTTACAAAAAAACTAACCAAGACATCCCTATCCTAGTTAGAGCTGTTGTTTTATATGTCAGTGGCAATATCATCCAAATACTTAGGATCTGTTGTTGTGGAATATTTGTACACTGTGTGAAAATGTATTGCTGTTATTGCTGTAATAAAAAGCTGAATGGCCAATAGCAAGGCAGGAGGTATAGGCGGGATGTCCAGGGAGAAAGAGAAAGGAGGAATCTAGGCATGCAGAAGCCAGGAGACATGGAGAAGAAGCAGGGGGTGTAAGATGGAAGAGAGGTAACATGATAGAATGTAGATTAATATAAATGGATTAATTTAAGTTATAAGAGATAGTTGGGAACAAGACTAAGCTATAGGCTGAGCTTTTGATAATTAATAAGAAGTCTCTGACATTATTTGGGAGCTGGCTGGCAGAACAGAAAAAGACTCATTATATATGGTACCCAATGTCTGGCCAAGTTTATTCACATAAGGACTGAGAAAGCTAAAAAAAAAAAAAAA
>CABHPP010117453.1:0-47986 GCA_902168425.1 Peromyscus attwateri | reverse complement strand
TCTCCCTCTTCCTCCCCCACTTCATCTGTTTCCCCTTTCCACCCTCTCCTTCCTCCTGTTAATTTAGTCTCCCTAGCCCACAATAGTATTAATCTCTTCACTTCTGTGAGAATGCACAGCAAGTGTGTGTGTGCTCAGAGGGTTCCCGTAGGAGAATAGTTATATAGATTTACATGGAGACCTACTTCCATCACTATACAGAAAAAGGACACACACACACACACAGATGATTGTGAATAATTTGGTGAGTAGCATTGTCTATAAAGAATCTTCACAGCTTTTAAAACCTCTTAGTCTATCTTAAAAAATGCGCTTTGAGAATTTCATACCTCCATATACTATGTTTTGACCAAAGTATAGAATGTACATTTATGAAAATTAATAATGAATCCCCCATTATTTTGCATAATTTTAAAATATCTCTGGATCCTTTCAAAGTCCTACATTCCTTAGCTTCACGGTAGAAACAGTTGCCACATAACTCAAGGAGAAACCATCTCTATCCCTGTTTTAAGACGTTTCTCTCACTTAGGAGACATTAGTGAGGGATCAATGAAGTAAATAGATTGTCTACAGCATGAAAATGACTGTACTTTGAAAAAAATCCGTATAGTTAAGTGCCAATGTTTTAAAAAATGTTTTGAAGTCTTCACATGAGAATGGCTTTTCTGGTCATATCGTAGCTCAATGTTGGGAGAAATTCCTAAATGATGAATAAGGCAATCACTTGGACTAAAGTATAAAACCCATTAAACCAAATACATCTTATTGGATGTCTTATTAAAATGTAGAGCATCAGTAGTTCATTTAAACTATTTTAAACTATATTGTTATAAACTACTATTTCACTTTTCTAGCAATTTTACTCAGAAGCAGATGAGTGCTGTTTTGGCAAATTTGAGCAACAAGAATTTCATCTATTAATGGAAACTAGTGTTATATCAGTATTTAGTAATTTTAATTAGTCTGTTAATTAGCATTACAAAAATATTTCAGGTAAATTTCCTTTTTGTGTTTACTATATGACTAAAGTAAGGTATTTTTTTTCTGTTGATTTTTACTATGATCCTAAACTTACTAATACTTCAAAAAACACATTTATATATTATGAATCTATCCCTTGTCTGCATTATCTGAAAATTCAGTAATAACAACCACACTATATTTTCTGTTGTCAACATTAATGACAGACCTAGATTTCCAAGCAGGTCGGGCACATCATAGTTAGACAGCCCAGACATTCTGGGTGGAGAGCTCTGTAGCGAACAGCTGAAAGAACTCCTTAGTATCTACTTCAGTTACTTCAAGAAAACCCAAGCCAGTTAACATCTAGTACAAATAGTCTACCTTCCCATATTAAAATAATTGCTTCTTTGAATATATAGTGTGGCTTCTGTTTTCCTTTATGCATCCCAACTAACATCTACATATACCAGGTATATAGACTTCTGTTATTAAGTATTTATGAGAAGCATTGTCATACCTCTAAATTTGTGGTAACATGGTAGAGAGTTAGGTGCACAGCAACCTCCTTGTGCCATTCACAAAAGACTCTAAGTGACCCTCAGAGTCTAGTTGAATCTGAGAAATGCTGTCAGTAGGTAAAAGAACAAACAAGAATATTCGGGGCAGTTTATATTCTCACTTCTGCTTCTATGGGTGGTTTTTGTCATGACTTGTATCACTGTGGTACAAGCTATAACCTTGCTGACAATAATATGTTGCAACATCTTCAGGCTCCAGCTGACTGATGGTAAAGGAAAAATCTGTCCCAGACCCACTTCCACTGAACCTCGTGGGAACTCCTGATTGCAAAGTGGATGCATAATAGATCAGGAGCTTAGGAACTTCCCCTGGTTTCTGTTGATACCAAGCCATATGGTTGCTAATAGTCTGACTTGCTCTACAAGTGATGGTGATTCTTTCTCCCAGAGATGCAGACAGGGAGGATGGCGACTGGGTAACCTGGATGTCACATCTGGCATCTGATTTTGGAAAATTAAAAGCAAACATCAATGAAATCAATAATGTTATATATGACAGGAATATCTTTAAAGACAAGCAATACTAATCACTGTATTTTGAGAAATTTCCCAAGAAACCCTCCTTACTTTGGAGCCAGAGCATCAGAAGCCCTAACAATTGAGCAGAGACCCTCATGTCCATGCTGTGTTGTAATTTGGACTTACCGTTCTGTAGAGTTTGACCAACTCTTTAAAAGTATTCAGGTCAGTGGGCTGTCCTCTGGGCGCATGCAAATCATCAGGAGCTGAGCAGAGCTGATCACAGGTGTAGAAGTAGCTCTTCTCTGTAAAAGGCCCCAGTCTCTAAGTGTCCTCACTCCTACCACAACAGCAAAGAGAACATTCTTCCTTCTGTCTGAAAAACAGGGTCTTTCCATTGTCTGTGAGTAGCAGTGATATCATTCCCATTCAATGTGTTTTCTTGCTACAATCCTGGAAACTGCAACCAAGTTTCTAAGCTCCTCCCATTTGACACAGTTTAGTATTTCTGACATAACAGGGTATTTCTCTTTGGTACAGTTCCTTCATATCCTCAATGTGACATTGAAGTTCAAAGTAGCCATGAGTAACATGCTTTATAAAGAAAGGCATAAACTGTAATGCCTAAGCTGTCATCTTTAAATAACTTTTCTTCTATTCATGATTATTTTCCCCTTTCTTTCTACCATTAGGAACTAAAGTTAAGAGTATTCTGCTGTCCCTTCTGAAGCAGGGAGCTGCTCTTCTTCCTCTAATTTTAGTTACACATATCCACACATATCATTCTCTAGATGCTCAATGGTATTGGTTTCCATCCATTCTCCCTTAACTCAAGCCATTGTGTTTCTATCCCCAGGTACTTGAGAAGTTGAGGCAAATAGACCTCATTTACAAAGAGTTCAATATTACCCCCAACAACACAGAAATACTTCTTTATAAACAAAACACAAGAAAAAATTAAACCATGCAAGTATTTAGTCTGATTATAATGAAATGAAAACAAAATTTAGCAAGAGTATAGATTTAAATCTATTATCTCTGACTAAGAACAAGTCACAAATTTTCAGTTTCAAATTTACGATGTTTTTTCCCCAAAATTCCAAGTGCATGTAGACAACTCTGACTTGAATCAGTAAAAATAAATTACAATAAGAAAAACAAACAACTCTGAATTTGCTTGCTACATATGGCTAGTTTTATATGTCAAATATTTGATAAGATCTGAACTACAAATTCTAGAGTGCTTTCCATCTTCCAAGAAACCCATAACAGTTGACTTGTTTGAGGTTGTTGAAACTTGTGTCCAGAGCTTTGTCCTCCACTATGGACACATAATAACAAGCACATATTTCCATTGCTGCTGTCTATTTAAATCCTTTTGTACTTCTGGAAATTGTCAGTGTGTTCAGCTTTTGTTTGTGTTACTGTAACAGTATGACAACATGGTGGATGGATGATTATGATAGTTTTAGAGATGTTATACAGTAAAGAAAGAATCCATACAAAAGACAGAAAGTGGGGGAAGACCCGGAAGAAGTTGAAACAAAGAATGTGGGTAAATTTGATAAAGTCATATTGTGTGGCATTATCAAAGAATTAAGAGAATATTTATTTCTTTAATTTATGTAATAATAAAAATAGGAGAGAAAATAAAGACTCACAGGCACCATTAAAAAGACCATTGAAGCTACAGGAAGAGTTAGCCAACAAGAGAACTCAGGAATGAGTAACCCTGTGATATCTGGTACCAAACCTTCATTCTTCTCTAAGTGAGAAAATTATTGTCTGATACTTAAGCTACCAATTCTGTGTAACTTCATTTTGAAGTCTTGAAAGACAATACAGGGCCACTGCTGATTCAGCTGAATTTAATCATTAGGAAAAACACAAGAATTGCAAAGCAAGGTCAATTTATAAAGGAACAGATGATCATTGTTCAAAACTGATGAGAAGGTGAAATTCCACAAAATAATTCAGACTTGTTATGGGATGGAAGAGATAAAAAAAATACTTGACATTAACAACAACCTGTACATAAAGACCATTTCATTACAAAAGAAAATGTAGGACACAATTATGAAAGCAAGCAGTGTTCTTGAAAGAGGATAAACTAATGGTGATTTCCTGATTACATGGCTTTATTGGAGTTATGTAGGCTATATATAGTAAAGTCATAAATAGTAGGAACAGGAGCTGGGGAGATTAATGGTTAAGAGTATTTCTTACTTTTGCAGAGGTCCAGTGTTCAAGTCCCACCACCCTTATGATGAATGGTTCAGGGGGATCTGTTGACCTGCTCTGACCTCTGCAACACCAAGCACATATGTTTTACACACATATACATTCAGGTAAAACACTCACACATAAAACAAAAATGAATACATATTAAAATTTTAAATTAAATAAATATGATTATCATATCTTCTACATTAAGAAATAAAGCTAGATGTTGGTCATACATTTTCTTGTAAGTGAAATTCAATCACAATTCACAAAGAAAAAAACAATTCTAGAAAACATTACAAAAATGTTTTGTTTTATTGCTTTGTTTCATCTTTTTCGATGAAATACTGTTGGTCCATCATTAAAACCATTTTGTCTGTTTTCAATGGAGCTTTTCTCCAAAGTATCATGTGCTAGGGATTGATCTTCAGTATGTCTTTTATGAAGTGGGGCTGGGAGAAGGTAAATAGCCCTGTGGAACCATTTCCTTGCAGGGATTACTATCATGAGATTGGGTTTAATCATCAATCTGTCTGTCCACCTCCAGGCTCCACTTTTCTCTCTCCCTCTTCTTATGACTAGTCTGTTTCATAAGCCCACTCATCATCTTTTATAGTTAGGTATATTGTGACTTATCAGATTTACTGCTACATTTGCTACATATGGCTTCAGTCTTCCTCTCTGTTCTTCTGGCCCTATGCATTCAACCCATCTCAAACTCTGTTTTATCTGAGATAGGGTGCCAGTCCCTAAAAGTTGGACATCTACCTCTTGAAGAGGCCAATTTGGATGCCATGATTTTGTTTTAATTATAGTCACATCTGCGCCTGTGCCTACTAGGCCCTCCAGAACCAGGCCATTAATTCGAATTCTAAGCTTTGGTCTTTGTTCACTTATGGAAGTCTGCCAAAATATTTGTTTTATTGTGTTCTTTGTAAACTGTGATTCATCTATCAGAGCTGTTTTATCATCCATTGCAGTATTGGTTTTTACATTAGACATTGGTTTATTCAGTTGTCCTAGAGAGGAATTTCTTCCACAGTGGCTGGGAATGTTCATACTACGTTTGATTTGGGGGCCTGCAAGAGGCCCCCTGAGGCGTTTCCCACCAGTAAAGGATTGCCTTGCATATCTATATTTTGATCTGCACTCATTGGTCCAATGTCGGCCTTTGCCACATCTTCTACATAACCCAGGAGGTGGTTGGGGTCTCCTGTTTAGCCTATTCCTAAAAGGAGTATTACTTCTAGGAGCACCCCATGTACAGTTTTTACTTATATGACCTGGTGTGCCACATTTAAAACTTTTGGTACCATGAGGCCTTCTTTCATCTCTGGGATTTGTCTCTCCTATCCAAGTCTCATTACTGTAGTTAAGAGACTCAACACCATTAGTATACTGAATCCATTCTTCCAAAGGAGCTGATCTGATCTTTAATGGTGTAAGTATTCTTCTGCATTCTGCATTAGCATTGTCAAACACCAAGGACTCAGTTAATAATTTTCTTAATTCTTATCTGACACAGCTTTTGTTATAACTGTGTTCAGCCTTTGTAAAAAAAAAAATCAGCGAAGGGCTTGTGCAGTCCTTGAAATATCTTTGTGTATACCTCAGTTGCTTTTCCAGGTTCTGGAATTTTTTCCCAAGCATTTAGAGCTTCTGTATGGCATAAGGATATTGTACGCTCATCATAGGTGGCTTATACATTCCTGTCAGTGAAACATCCCTCACCATGTATTTGATCTTGGGAGATCACAAAACAACCCTGATGTTCTAAATTTCTTGCCTCTTCTCTCAACCAGCTTTTCCACTGTAACTGCTGGCTATATTCTAGAACAGCTGAAATTAACTGATGCCAGTCATCTGGAATGATTCTATGTGAGGTAGACCACGAATTTAACATCTGTGTTACATATGTGGAGTGTATCCCATACGTAACTACTGCTTCCTTTATATTTTTAAAGTCCCTTGTTGAAATTGGTTGTAATGCATATGTCATATATGGCTCGGGGTGTGTGTCATCTGCTGGCTTCTCATGGATGATAACTGGATAAGCCATTGTATGAGAGCCATTTGGAGATGTTACAACCTCTATGGTCTTGCCCTTCTGCTTACTAGGTCTGTTGTCATGTTTACTGAGAGTTTCTTCCAGGGCTTGCAAACGAGCACCTAAGGTCTGTTCTAGGGAGTGAACCTCCTCTCTTGTAAGGGACTCCAGATTTCTCATGGAATCATAGAAGTTTGTATGTTCTTCAGAAACACATGATTCCATGGACCTTATCTTATCAAGTAATGATAATCTTTCTTCCTTATATAGTGTCTGGAGAGTTAGTGTTCTATCTATTAAATATTCACATTTATTATCAATAAGATCAATTTTGGGTACAAGCCTGTTTTGTAAATCCTGATTAGCAGATTCCAGAGAGAGAATTTTTTTTCTGTAAGCCTTCATTGCTATCTTTTAAAGCCTGTAAATCCTGGTTAGCAGATTCCAGAGAAAGAATCTTTTTCTGTAAGTCTTCATTGCTATCTTTTAAAGCCTGTATCAGTCCCAATAATGACTCATCTTTGTTCTTATTATTAAATCAGTGTTTGAACACTGTGTGAATTATTACGATGAATGCCAAAATGGTACAGGCCAGATATGCCTTAGGAAGGTCATATATTTCCAAGAAAATGTCATTCATCATACAGGCAAAAAGGTTTTTAAATTCTTGTGAGGTAATGTTGTCGGCCATATTACAAGAATTACTCAAAATTTGTTAGTCAATTTTAAGGTGTAAAATTATCAAGTACTTTTACTTGAAATAAGACGCTTGCTTGCCCAACTTACCTTTCCGTGGTTTTTGGTGGTGTAGTAGCACTTTTCAACCAGCAGGAGGCGTTGGTATAGCTCCAAAGCAGGGCCTGCTGGTGACCTGGGCGGGCAGCAGCTGAAAGCAGGAGCCGAGATGGCAGGGAGCAGACACTCAGGGTTTTTCCCTGGTCTGGGGGCTAAGCTAGGGAACTGAGACCAGACTAGCTGCTACCTTTTTCAGGAATGGAACCGTGTAGGCATTCCCTGGTTATATGGAACTTTGCAGGCAGGTTTAGGTACCCGGCAGCCGGGGAGGAGGCTGAGGGTGGGAGCCACCCAGGCCTTTGGAATTTGCCCCACGTGAGCGCCAGATATTGGTGAAATTATTAAGGCCACTCCAGGTAGTTAAGAGGGAGGTTTATTTAGTGGCATAACTTACAAGTGGAGGGATAGGTAGGTTGCAGGGTCTGGGAAAGGTGTGTCGCAGTCTGGCACTGTTCTCTGGAGAACTCTACTCAGTCTACCTCCAGCATCCAGGGTCCAGGAACCAAAAGAGCCAGTGCATCTGGATCTCAGGTCTTCAGGGTCCTCACTTGGCCCCACCTTGTAGGCCTGACGGTTACCAAAGCCTCAATAGGGGTTGGAACTTCAAGATCAAGGTTGGAATGGCTACCCACTACACAGGGCTGGTACCTGGAGGCAGGAGCTGATGCAGTGGCTAAGAAGGAGTGATGCTTATGGTCTTGTTCATTGTGGCTTGCTCAAATTTTTATGTTTTTATTTTTTATCTGAATACACTTTTCCCACCCTCTATTCTTCTCAGTTGCTACCCACCTCCTCCCCCATCCAGACCCTCTCCATTTCAGTCTCCCATTAGAAAAGAACACACTTCTAGAAGATAACAACAAAATAAAATACTGTAAGATAAAATGAAACCTGTCATATTGAAGATGGGCAAGAAAACCCAACAGAAAAGCAAAAGAACTCCAAGAGAAGCAGCAAGAATCAGAGCCCCACTTCCTTACACACTTAGGATTCACATGAAAGAACTAAGCTGAAAACTATAGTACACAGACAGAGGACCTGGTGCAGACACAGGGAGGTCCTGTACATGCTGCTTCTGTCACTGTCAGTTCATATCAACTTGGCTCATTGGCTGTAGAGGACTTTGTTCTCTTGGTGTCATCCATTCCTTCTGTCTCCCTGCACACTTTATCCTTCCCCTTTCATGGTATTCCCTGGGTTCTGGGAGGAAGGATTTGATGGACACATCCCATGTAGGGCTTCATGTTCAATGGTCTCTATCTCTCTATAAGTAATATCTTGCTATTGGTCTCTCTATTTGTTCTTGTCTGCTGCAGGAGTAGGTTTCTCTGATGATGGCTGAATAAGGCATCAACCGATGAGCAGAGCACACTATCATTAGGAGTCATTTTATTATTTATATAAATATATATATATATATATATATATATATATATATATATTGTTTAGTAGTATTTGGTTTTGCTTTAGGTCTCTGGGCCATATAGATTCTAGTTCTTGGTTACCAAAGCAGTGTCAGGCATGGGTTTCATCTCATGGATTGACCCATACATCAAATCATACATCAGTTGATTATTCTCACAAGGTTTGTGCCACCATTGCCCTAACATATTTTATAGGCAGGACAGATATAGATTGAAAGATTTATGGTTGGGTTGGTATTCACTTGGTAGCTTGCAGAGAAACTTTCTATGTCATAGACACTAGAAAATAGGGATGGAGTTTCTATGTAGGCCCAGCTTGACCTCTCCATGTTCAATGACTTGTGTGGATGTTGTCTTCATCAATGGAATCTTCCTGTTATTTGTGGAGAGCAACCTATTGTCTTGTCAATAGCCTAGGTTTTGGGGGATTTTCATGGAACCCATTTGGCCAGCAACTCAGTTGGATGAAACTTAATCCCTACACTGAGCATCATTTGGTGACAAGTGATAGCCAGTAGGAGTTCTGTCTCCCTTGTTATTTAGAGAATTCATTAAGGTCACTATTGTATATTATAGGAAGTTTGTACTGCACAAGGGTTTCACAAAGCCCTTCAAAAACTCCTCAAATGTTCTTCAGTTCTAGCTGTCTTTCCCTCTTGTTCATATCCTCAATTCCTTCCTTCAGCTCCTTCCCATCTGATCCTCCCATTCTTGACTCCCCCACACATCCATTCCAATCCTAAAATATTTTCCATTTCCCCCACCCAAAGAGAACCACATTTTCCCCCAGCTCTTCCTCTATGCCTAACCTCTCTGGTTCTACAAATTGTAGCTTTATTATAATGTATTTAAAAGTGTCACCATGACATGCCGGGTAAGTCAGGACATTTATAGTTATTTAGCATGGTATCAGCAGAAACCAGGGAAATCTCCCAAGCTCCTGATCTATCTTGCAAAAAAAACTTGGCAGATGAGGTCCCATTGAGGTTCAGTGGCAGTAGATCTGGCACACAGTATTCTCTCATGATCAGCAGCCTGTAGCCTGAAGATGTAGCAACTTATTACTGCCAACAGCATAATACTTTTCCTCCCACAGTGATTCAAGTCATAACTTAACCCCCTTGGGAAGCAGAAGTGAGAGCCTAGGATGCTTTAATTGCTCTTTCTATGTTCACTTCTGCTGACAGTATTTCTCTTAGGCAGGATTTAAAAGTCAATGTGATATTTTTGTATAATGTTCATATAAACTTTTCTAAGTTATAAATCTCTATCCTCTTCTCCAGCACTAACATTAAAAATACAGAAGGCTTCTCATGACTTACATGAAAAAGTATGATTTCCTGAGTAGAGTCATGACAACAGCTCAAATTCAAACAACACAGGTGTCAACACACACACACACACACACACACACACACACACACACACACTAGAGAGAGAGACAGAGACAGAGGTAGAGACAGAGAGAGCTTCCAGAGGACTTTGGTTTGATTCTCAGCACTCGCATGACTCCTAGCAACTGTCTGTAACTCTAGTTCCAAAGTATCTGAACCCCTATTCTGACCTCTGAATATATTGTCCTCATTTGTACACAAACATATATGCTGGCAAAACAGCAATAAACATAAACCAAAAGTAAGTCTGAAATATTTGAAAATCTTAAGGGACTAGTAGTATTCAGACAAAATGATACTGAGAACAGATTATTCTCAGAATCTACAGTCCATTTTAAAATGAAAATAAGTCTTCCTGACCACAGGGTCCTCGGCTAGGCTGTAACTTGAATATTATATGTATGGATGGGAGGAGGCTTTCCTAAGTTAACTTTTTTGTTCATTTCTCTCCGTACTAGAAAGGCAAGTGTCTTGGTTACTTTACTATTGCTGGAACAAAATATTATGACCAAGGCAATTTATTATAAAAAAAAATTAATATGAAGGCTCACAGTTCCAGGTTTGTCCATGACCAACATGGTGGGAAAGAACGGCAGCAGGAAAGTAGACATGACACTGGAGCAGGGGCTCAGAACCTTCATCTTTTTTGTTGTTGTTATTTTCAAGACAGCGTTTCTTTGTGTAGCTTTGGAGCTTGTCCTGGATGCTGTGGATATCGCTCTGTATAAATAAAATGCTGATTGGCCAGTATCACGCAGGAAGTATAGGCGGGACAAACAGAGAAGAAAATTGTGGGAAGAGGAAGGCTGAGTCAGGAGACTCCAGCCCACCATCCAGAGAGCAGCATGTAACAGGCACACAGCTAAAGCCACGGACTATGTGGCAACATCTAGATTGACAGAAATGGGCTGAGTTAAAGTGTAAGAGCTGGTTAGTGGTAGGCCTGATCTAATGGCCAAGCAGTTGTAAATAATATTAGCCTGTATGTGTTTATTTGGGTATGAGCAGATGTGGAAACACAAGGGTGCAGGAGCCGGGTGGACACATGAAAACAACAGTTATACCTGGAACTCACTCTGTAGACCAAGCTGGCCTTGGACTCACAAAGATCTGTCTGCCTTCACCTTCTGAGTGCTGGAATTAAAGGTGTGTGCCACCACTGCCTGACTCTAATTGCTCTAGAACCTATATCTTTATCTGCAAGTGGCATGCAGACAGAGAGAATGGTTTGAGAATTTGAAACCTTAGAGTACTCCGACTATGACAAACCTCCTCCAACAAGGCCACATCTCTTAATCATTAGCAAACATCTATTAGTTGGAAACCAAATATTCATATGTGTGACTCTATGGGGAAATTTTTCATTAAAACCACCATTGCAAGTATAATTTCTTAGACAAAACACTCTAGGGAAGGACCAAGTCAGAAGGGGTAAGTTAACTGTAGGTATAGCTTAGCAACCTAGACCTCAGCTGGGCTTGAGTTACAGACACATCCCTTTCCAAAGAAAATACTTAGCAACTTGGAATTACAACTTCATCAAGCTGCATGCACACCACTCTCCAAACAAGGCAATCAAGATCATTCTAACCCGTGGTTCCAAAGCAGCCTCTAGTATGGCCAATACACATGGAAAGATATAATGAAGTAGTTGTTATACAATCCAAACTATAACTGACTTTGGGCACTAACCAGTGTCCTTAAAATAACACTTTATGGAAATCTTCCTATTTCTTATCTTATGCATATGCATGATCTACCACAAGTATGATTGCAACCAGAAACATCACAGGAAAAAGTTACATGAGTTGAAAAAGGCTGTCCATCAAAACAGAATATCATATACATTAGACCCCTCAGCAACCTACACCTCCTCCTTCTGGATGAAAAATTTCTATATTGAGGAAATTTCACTTACTTATTTTCTATTGCATTGTATCTGTCCTGAGCTTCAATTTAATACTAAAATAATATTTGATGCCTTGCTACAACATAGATCACAGTAAGACATTGTTCCATTAAAATAAAAAGGTTTATTCTCATATTTCTATAATCATTTTATTTATTATTTTCCCAAAAGACTCCTGCACAGTTAGTGAAATTGCTCATTTTCCATCTGCTCTATGACTCTATGAAGTTTCTCCTTTTACTGAAGTGAAATTTGCTAAGGATACATCAAAGTTTACATATACATATTATAAATATTACCCTAAGAATCAGCATACTGAAGATTCTAATATAGCAATAACAAATGGCTTTTCATTGAGAACCATGATGGGACTTCAGGTTGTAAATGGAATTCATCATATATTATGATCTTAGAAACTTCCTGGTTTCCTCTGGTGCCAGTGTAAGTAAATGTTAATATATTGACTTTCATGGCATGTAATGGTGAGTGACACTCTCCTATAGATGCCTATGGGGAAGATGGAGACTGGGTCATTAGGATGTTAGAGCTAGCCCCTAAGACTGGAAAATTAAAAGCAAATACATACAAAAATAATATTTCTGCAGAATTTCCCTCAAAGACCAAGCAGCAATATTGACTATGACTGGAGAAATTCACAGAGTTAACCCTGCTTTCACCTAGAACCCAGAGCATCAGCAGCACTAGGAATTGAGTGGAAAGTCCAATGCCTATTTTTTGTCTTAGTTTCCAATTCCAGGAGGAACAAAAGCTCTTTCCCAGATTCTCCTTCATCAGAGACTGCCTGTGTCTCCTCCAGGAAGAAACTAAACAATGAATGCAGAATTATCTGTCAACTCTTCTTGGGGTGGGAAATTTTATTTTGATGATAGTTTCATACTGCTTTTTTTGTTTGTTTGTTTTGTTTTGTTTTAGTTTTTCAAGACAAGTTTTTTCTGTGTAGCTTTGGAGCCTGTCCTGGAACTTGCTCTGTATACCAGATTTGCCTCAAACTCACAGAAATCCACTTGCGTCTGTATCTCCAGTAATGGGATTAAAGGCATGCACAACCACTGACTGGACATTTTACTGAGTTCTTTTTTTTTTTTAATAATGTGCTGCAATGTGAGAATGGGTGTACCTAACAAACACTAATATAAGAAAGTTGTAAATCTTTTAATTTATAATAAATAGACTTCATTCTATAAAATAAAACATATATATAGAACATTGTATTATCTAGTCTTTAAATTTTAGAATTTGGAGGTACAAATATACCTATTATACGCATATACCAAAGTCCCCAACTGTGTTTTTACATACAATTAATCAACTGAGTAATTAAAAAAATATTCTGCCAGGCAGTGGTGGCATGTCTTTAATCCCAGCACTTGGGAGACAGAGCCAGAAGGATCTCTACGAGTTTGAAGCCAGCTTGGTCTACAGAGTGAGATACAGGACAGGCACCAAAACTACACAGAGAAACCCTGTCTTGAAAAAACAAAAAACAAAAAACAAAAAACAAAAAAAAACAAAGCAAAGCAAAACAAAGCAAACAAACAAACAAAACAAAACAAAACAAAAATCACACACACACAAAAATTCCAAGGCAGTAAATATTCAGTATGATCCTTCTTTCAGGTTTTAAATGTTTGCTTCTTTATGCATTGTTGTTTGTGGTGCCAGTGTTTTTGTGTGACCCTGAGCTGCAACAGCAGCAGCAGCAACACCACCCAGGCATCCAAGTGACCATGGAGGAAACACCAACGCCCCACAATGAATCATATTAACTAAGCTATAATTTGTTACTGAATGATGAATTTCTCTAAATTAGATGGCCTTGACACAGCATTGTCAAACATAATTTCTGATCATATGCATGCTTAGGGGGTTCCAAAGATTATGTATATTAATTGTATTCTTGGCTAATACTTTTTCCAATCTATAAAGTTTATCTGAAGTAACTCAAATGTGGATTGGATGTGTGGGTTGGGGATAATAAATTCTCTACTCTATTTACTCATGTAACTATGTTTAATAAATTGTCATCAATATTTCCTAACCTGTTTCAAATTATATTTTTTTCCTGATAAAGTCTGGGTCTCATGTAGCTCTGGCTGGAATGTCTGCTTCCTACTTTAAAGAGCTGGGACTTCAGGAGTGCACCATCAGGCCCATTCAATGTTTGGCTCTAACCCAGGGATCCTTTTTACAGTAGGCAAGTAGTCCATGATTAACCTGCATCAAAATCCAATATTTTCTTACTTCTTAGTATCCAGTATTGTACTAATGATATATGTGTTCCGACATATTTATGTGTGATAACCTATGTAGAATTCTTCCTAATTCTGATGATCACATTCACAGAAATAAATATTTCCAAGTTTGATACATTAATTTTTCTGAGCACATTAAAATTTTCCATGAACTATTTTTGACTTTTTTCTGGGCTCCACTTGGACAAAGAACCAACCATGACCTTATTTTCACAATCTCTCCAACAGTGGAGGCAATAATACATGTCAAGATCATGACAGTAATTCATTCAAGATCATTAACATTTGGGCAGTCAGTCATTGTAGCAGTAGGGACAAGAGAAGTTTCTAGTTTCTGATTCACTTTGGTTTCAGCATTTTCCCTTAGTCCCTGCCCATTTGGTAGGTGTGGTCTGGCTCATTTCTTTCCACAGTCAGTAGAGGTAGATTTCCTAATAATTTGTGTTACAGATGGAGAAAATAATGTTCTAGGGCTCTGGCCCCAAGCAATGATCTTCTTGGTTTGGAGGATCAGTGTCACATTTGTTCTCTTTTATATTGGCACTGACTTTAATCCATTACAGAGCTGGTGCTGCTGCTGGATTGATTAACCTTATAACCTGAGTGGAGATTGCTGTTTAGCATCCCAAATACTTTCCAAAGTTGAAAATATAAGGGGTATAGGAAGAAATCATGTCAATCAATGACTTTGAAAGAAAATATTCTACCTAATACACCTGACATCCTAATCTCCAGCCTGATCTCAAAGGATCATTTTAGAAAGTAAAAAGACTAGCAAAGCATGGCATTCATTAGCTACTGATAAGTCTCTTTTGTCCACTTTTACTACCTTGACTATTGATAATGGTATGAATCTATGGAAATGAACCCTTTTTCCCTGTGGGTTTTTTTTTTCTGGTTTGGGAGATTGTCCACAGCTTCTTAAAATTGAAACACTAGGCCAAACCACTCCTATATCTGGGGCCATGAAGAAACTGGCTGTGAATCAATCTGAGAGTGAACTTCATGATCTCCAAAGCCTTGTCACTGTTGTGGAAAGATTCTGCAGGCTTGTGCTTTTTTCTTACTGTATGAGTAGCACTTTATTTAATGTGCAGGTTCTCAGTTTCCTTCAAAAATCAATACATAGACCACACTCCAAAGACCTCATTCATGGTATTACATTTAGGCAAACCCTCTTACTGACAATGAGTTTTTCTCTGTATAATCTCACCCTTTAACACACTTCTATGGATAGTACATTAACCATCAGTCCAAGACTTAGATCTTTTATGGACTGTATTATTATTTTCTCTAAAGCAATGGCATATATTAGGAAATGGGCTTCTAAAGTAGTGTATGGACAAGGACAGACTCAGTTCTTTCCATTTTATCATATCTCATGTCCAATAATACCTGTAGAATTTTCTGAGAATGCAAGTTCATGAAGGAGGTGAAGCTTGAGTTAGCCAGCTGAACATGCCCAGAAACTGTGTCAATCCAACTTTAAACAGATGTGTTGATAGTGAAGTCTTAATTCCAAGAGAATAAGACAAAATATGGTCTTCTCTGTTGATTCCTTCAGATGTGAGGCAGGTCCAGTGCATACAGAGGCTGTCTTCCAGGAGATGCTTTCTTGACCTGGGATAAGAGTAATAATGAATTTACTCCTTCTTGTCTGTGCAGAATAAATGCACTCCATATAGTCACTGTGTGTGCTGGTGTTCTTTGCTTCTATGAAATCTACCAGAGAATGTGAAAATCATTATGTGGTTGGGGTAAGTTTTAAGGACAGATAATGAAAAGTTGAGAAATGATAACTGTCACTGTATATTTGCAAAAGGGCCACAAGCCAACTGAAATATAATTTTCATTGGCTGGTTGGAAAGATTGCTCAGCTGTTAAGCACATATCTTGTTCTTGTAGATGACCCAGGTTCAATTCCCAGCACTGACATGGTGGCTTGAAAACACTCCAGTTCCAGGAGATCCAGCATTTAACAATTCCGACTTCTGTGGGTACCAGACACACATACAGGCAAAACAATCATATACACAAAAGGCCAAATCTTTAAAACCTTATTTACAGTCTTTAGTGATATTCAGCATAATATCCAAATTAAAAACATTTCTATATCAACTGTATTTTTTCAAGGCAGTTGTTGTCAACTCAGAAATAAATTAACGTTTTGACAAAATCTGTGTATTTGAGCATTAGTTTATTTCTCAGTCTAAACCTACAAACTATGATGTTAGCACATGAAAGATATTCATATTAATGGAGAGAAATAGAGCAGGGTGCATAAGTTTTCTCTATTTCAGATTCTATAATACATCCATCAATGCAAAAATTGTGACCACACCCTACTGAGTTACCCTCGAATTGATTTTTCAAGCCAATTAGTTTCTGAACATATCTACCTACCTATTCTTTCTGACACTCCTCCTGTGTCTTATCATCGTTTTCATTCCCTGAGTAGGTGTAAAATAACAAGGAAAATAGCAACAGAATTCTACATTGCATATGATATAGACCAAATAAAGTAAAACTCATATACTGGTTCTGTTATTTGTTTTCCAAAGAGGAGCACATTCTCAACAAATAAACCTTTACAGCCTCTCTGATCTGACACACAAGTGAAACACAGCCCTTTAATGAGTCATGGACTTGGGCAGTCCTGTGGATGTCCCCAGCCATTGATTTGCATATGCCCAGAGCACAGCCCACTGCCCTGGGGACTTCTTCATAGTCAGGTCACACCCTGTGCTGGAGTCAGCCTCACACAGGTCACAGCAGAGACATGAGGACCCCCACTCAGCTCCTGGGATTACTGCTTCTCTGGCTCACAGGTAAGGAAGACAGCATTGGAAATGTGTTCCTCTGAGTGTGGTCAGTGCTAACTGGTCTCTGGGAAAGTCCTCTTATAACAGAATTAATTGCATGGAAATTTGTTTTCAATTTTCCAATCTCAGGATCTAAATGTGACGTTCTGATGACCCAGTCTCCAGCCTCCTTGTCTGCATCTGTGGGAGAAAGTATCACCATGACATGCCGGGCAAGTCAGGACATTTATAGTAATTTAGCATGGTATCAGCAGAAACCAGGGAAATCTCCCAAGCTCCTGATCTATGGTGCAAAATACTTGGCAGATAGGGTCCCATCAAGATTCATTGGCAGTGGATCTGGCACACAGTATTCTCTTAAGATTAGCAGCCTGCAGGCTGAAGACATTGCGACTTATTACTGTCAATACTCTTACGGTACCTCTCCCACAGTGATTCATGCCATGACACAAACCATCAAGGAAGCAGAAGTGAGAGCCCAGGCTGTCTTCATTGCTACTTCTGCTGTTTCGAGTTACTGAAAGTGTTCCTCTTTGCCTGGAGTTAGAGTACAATGTCATGTTTCTATCTATGGATCTGTTTTTATTTAGAGAAACTTTTCTGTGTCCCCTTCCCCAGGCCTAACATTAAAAACAAGGGAATGCTTCTTATGACTTATATGAAAAATAACTCTTCCAGAGTAACAGAGTTATAGCAAAAGCTGTGACTCATGCAACAGTGGTGTCAATACCCAACCCATTCACAGCACATACACACACAAGCGCGCGCACACACACACACACACACACACACACACTCATTGGAGTTGCCTTGGAAAGAAAATTTTTGTCTAATAGTTGCATTAAAATTCTGAGGAGGCAGTTTGGCGAGATAGCTTAGTGATTAGGAATACTAGCTGCTCTTTTACAGGACCTAGGTTTGATTCCCAACACACATACCACTGCTAGCAACTCTTTATAACTTCAGTCCCAGGGTATCTTAGACCTTTTCTTCTTCTACCCTCTGAGGCATTGTATTCATATGTTGTACAAACAAATATGCAGCCATAGAATAAAAATAATAAGTATTAAATATTTTCAAAACCCTAAGTGGTTAGTATTCAGAAAAACTGATCTGGGAAGAGATTATCTTCACAATGTAGAGTCTACTATTTATTGAACATAAGTCTTGTTGACAACATGTTCCTCAGGTAGGGTGTCAACTCTTGGATCATGTCAATGGAGAGGAAGGAGTTTCTTGCATCAACTGTTCATCTCTCTCTTTGCTAGAACTATAAGTGTCTTAGTTAATTTTCTTTTCTTTCTTTTTTTGGGCAAGGGAGGCTTTATTTGGCTTACATTTCTACATCATAGTTCATCATTGAAGGAATTTAGGTCATGAACTCAAATAGGGCTCAAACCTGGAGGCAGTAGCTGATGCAGTGGCTCAGAAGGGGTGATGCTTATGGTCTTGTTCATTGTGGCTTGCTCAATTTTTTATGTTTTTATTTTTTATCTGAATACACTTTTCCCACCCTCTATTCTTCTCAGTTGCTCTCCACCTCCTCCCCCATCCAGACCTTATCCATTTCAGTCTCCCATTAGAAAAGAACACACTTCTAGAAGATAACAAATTAAAATACTGTAAGATAAAATGAAACCTGTCATATTGAAGTTGGACAAGAAAACCCAACAGAAAAACAAAAGAACTCCAAGAGAAGCAACAAGAATCAGAGCCCCACTTCCTCACACATTTAGGATTCACATGAAAGAACTAAACTGCAAACTATTGTAGTGGGTAGTCATTCCAGCTTTGGTCTGAAAGTTCCAACCCCCATTGAGGCTTTGGTAACTATCACACCTACAAGGCAGGGTCAAGGGAGGGCCCTGAAAACCCAAGATAGGGATGCTCCATGCTCTCTTGCTGCTTGGATTCTGTATGCTAGAGGTAGATGGAAGAGAGTTCTCCAGAGAACACCACCAGACTGTGCTGCATCCAGAACCTGCAACCTACCTATTCCTTCATTTGTAAGTTATGCCATTAAATAAATATCCCTTTTAACTATATAGAATGGCCTCAATAATATCACCAATAAACTATAGTACACAGACAGAGGACCTGGTGCAGACACAGGGAGGTCCTGGGCATGCTGCTTCTGTCACTGTCAGTTCATATCAACTTGGTTCATTGGCTGTAGAGGACCTTGTTCTATTGGTGCCCTCCATTCCTTCTGTCTCCCTGCAGACTGTCTGCTTCCTCTTCCATGGTGTTTTCTGGGTTCTAGGGGTAGGGATTTGATGGACACATCCCATGTAGAGCTATGTGTTCCATAGTCTCTATCTCTCTATAAATAATATCTTGCTCTTTGTCTCTCTATTTGTTCTTATCTGCTGCAGGAGTAGGCTTCTGTGATGATGGCAGAATAAGGCATCAGTCAATGAGCAGAGCACACTATCATTTGAAGTCATTTTGTTATTTATATAAATCAATATATATATATATATAAATCAATATATATAAATCAATATATAAATATTGTTTAGTAGTATTTGGTTTTACTTTAGGTCTCTGGGCCATCAAGACTCTGGTTCTTGGCTACCAAAGCAGTATCAGGTATGGGTTCCATCCCATGGATTGAGCCTTAAGTCAAATCAGACATTGATTTGTTACACTCACAAGTTTTTTGCCACCATTTCTCTAGCATATTTTACAGGCAGGATAGATATAGATCAAAGGTTTTATGGTTGGGTTGGTATTCATTTGGTAGCCTGCAGAGAACCTTTCCATGTCATAGACACTAGAAAATGGGGATGGAGTTTCTATGTAGGCATCAGCTTGACCTCTCCATGTTCAATGACTTGTGTGGGTGATGTCTTCATCAATGGAATCTTCCTGTTAGTTTGTGAAGAGCAACCTATTGTCTTGTCAATAGCCTAGGTTGTTTGGGGATTTTCATGGAAGCCATTTGGCCAACACCTCGGTTGGATGACACCCAGTCTCTGTACTGAGCTTCATTTGATGACAAGTGATAACCAGTAGGAGTCCTGTCTTCTTCATTATTTGGAGAATTCATTGGTGTCACTATTGTATATTATAGGAAGTTTGCACTGCACAAGGGTTCCACGCAGCTCTTCAAATGCTCCTCAAATGCTCTTCCATTCTAGCTGTCTCTCCTCCTTGTTCACACCCTCAGTTCCGTCCTTCAGCTCCTTCCCATCAGATCCTCCCATTCTTGACTCCCGCAGGTCCAGTCCACCCATAATATCTTTTCCATTTCTCCCACCCACTTCCTCCCCCAGCTCTTCCTCTATATTTAACCTCTCTGGTTCTACAAATTGTAGCTTGAGTATACTGTATTTAATGACTTATCTTTCTTTTGCTGTGATAAGACACCATTACCAAGGCAATTTTTAAAAGAAAGAATTTAATTTGGGTGCTTGTATTTCCAAAGGGTAAGTTGGAGATCCGTATAGTGGGAAGGATGTCAACAGCCAGACATTTATGGTGCTGGAGCAATATCTAGGAGCTTAAATCTTTATCTGCAAATAGTAGGCAGAGAGAAGGAAAAAGCTCACTGAGAATGGATTGAGCTTTTGAACCCTCAAAGCCAATAGACAGTGCTATACTTCCTCCAACAATTAATCTTTCCCAAAAATTTCTAACAACTTGGGTCCAAGCAATCAAACGTGTGAACCTATGGAGACATTCTCATTCAAACCACCATAGCAAGTGAGATTTCCAATATAGAATACTATAGGGAAAGATTTAATCACAATTGGACAGGTAAGTATAGGCATTTCTCGGCAACCTTGGACCCACTGGGCTTGATCTAGGGACACGTTCCTTTCTAACCAAAAAAAAAAAAAAAAAATTAACTGGGAACCACAACTTCACAAAGTGCATGTACACCATTCTCCAAAGAATACAATTAAGTCATTCTAACCAATGGCTTAGTAGAATCCTCCATAATGGCCAGAAATGCCTATGAAGGTATAATGGAGTAGGATTAGTCAACCTATCCTGTCTACAACTGACTTTATATAAAAAAAAGTTCTTAAAATAACATTTTATGAAAAATGTCCTATTTACTATCTTATACATGTTCATGATCTATCATGCATATGATTGCAATAAGATATATCATGGTAAAAGGATATATACATTGAAAAAGGGTATCAATGAAAACAGAAAATTATATAATTAGACCTCTCAGCAACCATATTCTCCTGTGGATGACAAGCAGAAGCTCCTAGAACTATTTGTTGAGTAAATTTCATGAAGAAAATGATACTCTATTGCAGTCTATCTGACCTTTACTTCAGTTTGATTCTGAATAAAATACTTTCCTGTTTCACTCTATGTTTGTGTCTCCAATTCTTTGAACAAGAATCCAAAACCTGAGGAGGCAGAAGTCCAGACAGGTAGCTGGCAAAATGAATGAGGGTAAAGAAATTAACAAGTATTGGGCAAAAGGGATTTAGAATGTCTAAGATCAAAAACACTGAAGACAGCTTATGCTGGAGAGGATGTGGAGCAAGGGGAACTCTCCTCCACTTTTGGTGGGAATGCAAGCTCATACAGCCACTTTGGAAATCAATATGGCACTTTTTTAGAAATTGGGAATCAATCTCCCCCAAGACCCAGCTATACCACTCTTGGGCAAATACCCAAGGAATGGTAAATCATACCATAAGGGCACATGCTCAACTATGTTCATAGCAGCATTGTTTGTAAAAGCCAGAACCTGGAAACAACCTAGATGCCCTTCAACTGAAGAATGGATAAATAAAAGTGGTACATATACACAATGGAGTACTACTCAGCAGAGAAAAACAATGACATTATGAGGTTTGCAGGCAAATGGATGGAT
This sequence comes from Peromyscus attwateri, assembly GCA_902168425.1. Lineage (NCBI taxonomy): Eukaryota > Metazoa > Chordata > Mammalia > Rodentia > Cricetidae > Peromyscus > Peromyscus attwateri. Next base: position 26,247 of record CABHPP010117453.1, on the reverse strand, counting down.
CTAGAAAAAATCATCCTGAGTGAGGTAACCCAGACTCAGAAAGATAAACATGGTATGTACTCACTCATAGGAGGATACTAGATGTAAAACAAAGGATGACTAGACTCCTACTCACAACTCCAGGGAGGCTACCTAGAAAACAGGACCCTAAGAAAGACACAGGGATCCCCCAATAACAGAGAAATGGATGAGATCTACATGAGCAAACTGGACGTGGGGGTGGGGGTAATGAAGGGCAAGTGTCGAGGGAAAGAGAGCTTAGGGGAGCGGGAGATCCCAGCTGGATAAAGAACAGGGAGGGAGAACAAGGAAAAGGAGACTATGATAAATGAAGACACCATGGGAATAGGAAGAAGCAAAGTGCTAGAGAGGTCCCCAGACATCCACAAAGATACCTCCACAATAGACTACTGGCAATGGGTGAGAGAAAGCCTGAACTGGCCTACTCTGGTGACAGGATGGCCAAACACCCTAATTGTCATGCTAGAAATCTCATCCAATGACTGATGGAAGCAGATGCAGAGATCCATGGCCAGGCCCCAGGTGGAGCTCAGGGAGTCCAATCTGTGAGAAAGAGGAGGGATTGTATGACTGAGAATTGTTGAGACCAAGATTGGAAAAAGCACAGGGACAAATAGCCAAACTAGTGGAAACACATGAACTATGAACCAATAGCTGACGAGCCCCCAACTGGATCACGCCCTCTGGATAAGTGATACAGTTGATTAACTTGAACGGTTTGAGAGGCCCCCAGGCAGTGAGTCCGGAACCTGTCCTTAGTACATGAGCTGGCTGTTTGGAACCTGGGCCTATGCAGGGACATGTTGCTCAGCCTGGGCGAAGGGAGGAGGGGACTGGACCTGCCTTCATTGAATCTACCAGTCTGAGCTGAATCCCCAGGGGAGTCTTTGCCCTGCAGGAGATGGGAATGGGGGGTGGGCTGAGGGGCGGGTGGACGGGAGGGGGGTGGTGGTGGTGGTTGGAATAGAGAGGACAGGGGAATCCGTGGCTGCTATGTAAAATTAAATTAAATTATAAAATAAATTTTAAAAAAAGATTAAAAAAGAAATGATCACTGCCATATATATATATATATATATATATATATATATATATATATATATATATTCCTTTGTTTTCTTATATGAATCACACCTCAGTCACCCAGATACTTCAAGTGCAAAAGCTTCTCTTCGTAGAGAATCATGAGAGACATTATTATGTATGCTCATTGTGGGCTGGAGTTTAGGTATGCATATTTAGGGAAACATCAGTCTCCAGGGGCCTTTCCACCAAAACGCCCAAGTGTTCTTAAAATCCTTCCTACATAGGAGAATTGTCAACAGGAGAGGATGCCAAGAGGAACAGCTGGAGCACTCAGCCTTACTCTTCTTGCCTGAGGGGTTTATGTTTTGACTTCAATCACTGTAGGAGGGTATTGTAGCTTTGGGGACAGTAAGAAATTATAACATCTTCAGGCAACAGACTGCTGATTGAAAGAGTAAAATTTGTCCCCGAATTATTCCACTGAGCTATGATGGGAACCCAAGATGACAAACAGAATGTATCATAGATCAGAACCTTTGGAACACTTCCTGGTTTCTTCTAGTGTCAGTAGAAGAATGCCACATCTAGCTCCTTAGATTGGAAAATTAAGTGCAAACACACACACAATTAATAATATTCCTATAGGAGTTTCCTGAAAGACCAATGAGCAATGGCTCCTTTGATTGGATAAATCCCAAGAGTTACCCCTTCTCACCTAGAACCCAGAGCATTAGCAGCCCCTATAATTGAGTGGAAACACTCCTACTCATGCTCATGCTGTGTCTTGCTTATAACCCACACTTGCACAGTTTTGGTCCATGTTATTCAAGAAGTACACACGTAGTAGGCTGTGCTGTGGATATATGAAAATCAGCAGAGATTTATAGGATCTAGGCACAAGAGTCATTAATATGTATTGCTAAGCTATCATAAGCTCCATGATACAATAAGGAAATATATGTGCTTTCTTCCTAAGGTAAAAACATCTTACATCTCTTCACATGAAACACTAGAGAATGGAACCAGTAGATTAAAACAATCAGAGAAGCTTTAACCTATTGTGCTCTCTGAGTCAAGTTTTTATTAGTTGTTCCAGGGACTATAGTAACAATTTACCAACATTTGTACTTTAAATGAAGGGAATGTGAACAGCTTACTCAAAAAGTCATCATGGTACAGGGCTGTGCTCTGGGCACATGCAAATCAGCAGAGGTGGGGAGGAACTGAGTACATGCAAAAGTGGTTCATCTCTTTACCCAGTAAAGGATCACTGTCTCCAATTACTCTTATTATTACCAGCACAGTGTAGATTTCCCTGAGGAGAACATGTTTTTCTGTGGAGCTAAAGGACAGCATATCTCTCGTTTCTAAGTTTAGCCACATGCTTGATCTCTTCCAGGTTCAGGTGTTTCCTTGCCCCCATCTACAGTCTTAGAACCGGCAAACAAGTTTGCAAATCCATTGCAGTTTGTCCAGTTTAATATTCCTAAGGCTGTAGAAGGTTCCTCTTGACTGCAGTTCACACATCTCCTTAATGTGAAGCTGAAATACAAAGCCAAGTCCTAGGTAGTGTGGTTTCTAAGGAAGGATAGGATCTGATGCGTCTAGCCCATCATTTATAAGTAATTCATCTCCTCCAATTCAAATTTCTCTGCCATGTTATGGGTCTTCTCCCTTTTCTCTTGAAACATCTGCTCTGCTGCACAAGCTTTTGTTTAATCTCATGAATATGTTTGTGTCTGGTGCTTGGATACTGGCTTTCCTCTACTTCTTCCTAATGTGGCCTCTGCTCAGAAGTGAGCTCCTCTCCCTGTCATGGACTCTTCTTTACCACTGCTTCTAACAAAATAGCTTTTAAATATTTTATTTATCCTCTGATGATGTCATACATACATGCAGTGTATCTTGATCTTATTTTCTCTGATTATATCATTACCCATGATTTCCCTTTGGTTCCAGGGTCAGTCTCCCTAATTTGTAAAATCTCTCTGTAATATATATTTTACATCTTCCAAGGCTACTTTTTTATTTACATTATATTCACAGTCTCAAGACATACACCAACAGTCTCTGTACCCTTCACGTCCTCTCATCTGCCACGCCACTGTGTCAGTTAATGCTCACTGTTGGAATGGTGGCAGGTCTTGTTGGATTGGTCTTGTATAGGTCACATCCAGGCAACACAGCTGCTGTGAGTCCCTAAGTTCAGCAGCCATGTCACGTCTAGAGGACAGCTTCTCACAGCACTCCTCCTGCTGCCAGCCATCTGGCTCTTCCATTAATTCAGTCCCCTCCACTGTAATGAACAGATCGCATCCTGCAGATACAACCATCACTAGATCTCACTCAGTTCTCAATGACTTCCTTGAGGAGAGCATATAAATGAGTAATTATGGTATGTGGTATGTTACCTACTAAGTAAAATTTCAATACACTTGCAAAACTATCATTTAAAAGAAGTAACAATGTGTCATATGTATTATATGATAAAAGCAATGATCTTCTCTTGTTCAAAGCTTGTAATATCAAGTGGCAAGTGCATATCTGTTTTACCTTCAGGCCATTGTTCAGGACATTTTCCACCTTCATCCAATTATAAAGCAGAAACCCAGCAGAGGGAATAGGACTAGAAAAAAGGGAAAACACAAAGCTAAGCAGAGTATGATATTCTGTGACATATTTAACAATAGTAATACTTATAAAGTTGCATTTTCTGCTAATATGCTTAAATGTAAAATTTTTATTTGAATATTACATTTTCTCTATGTCTATTCCTTTTGACTTTTAGTGATTTTTGCCATGTAAGAAAATACTCACGTTCCCAAGGCATTTGCATAAATTAAAACAATTATTTATTTTCATTTGTTTTCTAACAGTTACTCATTTATTCATAACTAGCCACACACCCTATAGTAATAAATAGAAAATGTTTGAGTAACATTTTTAAATTTTGTATTTTGTTTGCACACATTTATTTGCAAAAACATACAGGCTATTCTCAATTTTCTCTCTGACTAGTTACAGTGGTTCAACTGAATTTTTCTTCGTATTTTCACAAAGCTTGCATGCTCAATAGAAGCCTTATTTTAAACTGGAAATATCCATCCTTGATGTTGATTCGTGGCAGCAATCCAGAGCTCAAAGCAGCAGTACATTTGCAGTCTACTGTATAAAATAACTACATTGGACATTCAACAGTGTGTTATGAGATGGCTTTATATTAGATGATCCTGTCCCTCTGTATACCAGAGTAAGTTTCTGGGCACATTTGGTAGGCTATGTGTGTCAAATGAACTTTGGAATTATGATATTTATGATACACACAATTTTACTTGGTCCAATATAATAAATATCTGTAAATAAGTAGAGAACGTGTTTGTATACACACTTTACATGTTTTTACACCTATGTTTAATGCCTTCTTATCAATATTTCCTTATTTCTTTTTAGCAAGAAGCAGGATACATGTTTATGGGCTTGCCCATGTGTATCTGACTGTATTTGCACAATTATTCATTTTTCTTCTATCAGTCATTGTGAAGAACTCTCCAAGCTTTGGCTTTTCATGAGTTCCTTCTCTCCACTCACCCCTTTCCCAAGCACACTAGATTTTGCACTGATTATTATCCTTGTAATTTTTCCTCTAGGCTCCGACTTGTCCTATTTCCCATCTCTCCAGCAGAGGGCAATAGTAACACATTATCTAGTCTACTTCTCCAGCCTTAGTGCTGACAGCCATGGTAACACTTTGAATTAAAGAGGTTTCCAGGCCCTTGATTCATGTAGTATCCACAATGTCTCCAGGCTGTTGAGCACTTTTGTGATATTGGTCCAAGCGCATTTCATTGGCACATCCTCTGAAGCTGGGGACCCTGAAAAGCTTGTCCCAGAATACCAATTCTGTTTACAACAACAACCCTGGTTCAGGAGATTCAGAGGCTCAAGGTCTTCTTAAGATCAGCAGGAAACAGAGTTTCAGGTTCATGATAGCTGTCACAAAATCAATACATGCTTTCTACTGGGGAAATACTCCTGAAAATACATGATTTCCTGGTCACACACTGGCACAGTGGCCTTCCCAGGGAATTGTGAGCTCAGAGCCATTTATTAGACTAGGATGGATGAGCAAAGCCTTCGGTGAGGAGCTGCCAGTAAAAGTAGGAGGCAGATGCAGATCTGGTCCCTCAGATTTTCCAATGTACATTAAAGTCATCCTCAGCTGAGCTTTATTGTGGAAAAAATAAATCCCACACACTGAAGAACAACACTTATCATTCTACATAGGTCAAACTAACCCTAACTATGACAAAACATGGAAAAAATACAATGAACTAGGCATATAGAACATTGTAGAGAAATAAAACCAAACCAAACCCAACATAACGAAACCAAACAAGACATGAAAAACCAAACTGCTGAGAGCTTCGGTATTTACCAACTTATATACTACAAGTAAGTGAAAGGACTCATGGGTTTATGGGCCAAGACTGTCCTAGCCTACACCCTGCTGTTGCAAATCTACTACGCAGAAACCACAAAAGGCTCAGGATTGCTGAAGAGAACTAGCTTAGACCAGCAAAGATTGTAGACAGAGACCATACAACAAGATGGGTTTGTTGGTGAAAACTGCCAATTTGCTGCTACTCAGTGTAGTGGATGAGAAAGAAGGGGGTCTTCAACTCTAACATAACATCATTTCCATCAAGGACATTTTAGTTTAAAAGGAAAAGTTTTCCTTTCTTCCCTCTGTCCTTCCTTCCTTCCTTCCTTTCTTCCTTCCTTCCTTCCTTCCTTCCTTCCTTCCTTCCTTCCTTCCTTTCTTCCTTCCTTCCTTCCTTCATTTCTTCTTAACTTCCTTTTATCCTCTTCATCCTCAACTTCTTTTTTGTTGTCATCTTTGTCTTTTTTGCATACTGTGTAAAGTGAAGATATTCTGGAATCTTGTTTTCTACTAATGTCTATCTATTTTCCTCTTTCTCTCCATAGTATCAGATGCTGAAATTATCCTCACTCCGTCTCCAGTATCCATGACCACACCACCAGGTGAGAAGGTCACTATCACCTGCAGTGCCAGCTCAAGTGCAAGTCCCAATTACTTCCACTGGTACCAGCAGAAGCCAGGAGCCTCCCCTATGCTCCTGGTTTTTGGAACCTCCAACCTGGCTTCTGGAGTCCCAGCTCGCTTCAGTGGCAGTGGGTCTGGGACATCCTACTCTCTCACAATCAGCAGCATGGAGGCTGAAGATGCTGCCACTTACTACTGTCAGCACAAGAGCAGTGTCCCATTCACACAGTTCTACAAAGCAGAACAAAAACTGCTTTGGCCTTCTCAGACACCACTGCTTCCCTCTTAGAAGATGGCATATGGTCAAGATTTTGACTGAGTTGTGACAAAAATCTCCAAATATTTCTGCAATGGAAGCAGGGTCAAATTTCACTCAAGGGCCTTAAGCCACTTCTCCTGGCAAAGAAGAGGAAACTATATAAGTGGATATAGTGGGATGAGACAACCAGAGACCCCATCTTTTTGGCATTCTGTGCAGAGAACTATTTTAGAGCTGTGATTTAGATTTCCTGATCTGGTAATTGACTATGGAGAGGATGTCATTGGGCTTTTGAGAATATTTGCAGGGCAGTACGAGTCATATTTTTATAAGTGTTTCCAATATAGGGGTAACCAACAGCTCTCCCCCAGAGTATTCCTTCATCAGAGAATGGCTTATGGCTTGGTCTCAAGGTGGAAGAACTAAACACTGAACTCATATTTCTCTATCATCTCTTCATGAGGTGGGAAATACTGATGAAAATATCTTTCTATTTGTAGAGTGTGCAGCACTGTTCAGATGGGTGCAACTTACAAACAAGCCCTAATATAAGAAACTTGTAAAAATTTCAAATTATGGCAATGGGTCTTCATTTATTCTACTACCTATTATATAGCTTTAGACCATTGTATATTATGTAGACTTTAAATTTTAGAGATTGTAGGTACACACATATAAACATATGCTCACAGACAGAAGTCCTGAATTATGTCCCTACAGACAATGATTCAACTGGATCATTTTAAAATTTTTACGTTAAGTCATTGCTTACTCAATACAATCCTTCTTTCAGATTTTAAATGCACTGTGGATTGTGATGCCAGTGTTTTTGCTTGACACTGAATGGTAGGAGCTGTAACAGCAACACCCAGGAAGCCAGGTGATGACTGAGGAAACCCCTCATTGTATCTTAATTAATAAGCTTCAATACACTGTCTACAATTTATTATAGAAGTATGAAAGGGCTTATATTGGCTAGTCTCATCACAATATTGCCAAATATAATTATACTTAGGATATTCCAAATAATATTTATATTGAATGTATTCATGACTGATACTATTTCCAATCTATATGATTTGATCTAATGTAACTTAAATGTGGATTGAATGTTCGCATAGGAAATATTAAATTTTCTACTTCATTAACTTTTACAACTATGTTTAATCCTTTCTCAATATTTTCCAGCTGGTTTCAAAATTAGAGTTTTTTTCCTGATAAATTCCTGTTCTCATCTAGCTGTGACTGACCTCAAAAGTGTAAAGGAAGATGGCTTTGAAATTCTAGCAGCCCTGTTTCCCACTCCCATGAGCTGGGACTACAGGAGTCCACCACCAGGCCCTTTTCATGCAATGATGGAGTTATAAGCCAGTGGGTTGTTGTTGTTTTTGCTTTTGTTTTCTTAGTAGGCAAGAACGCCACCAATTAAGCTACATCTCAGCACAATATTTTCTTAGCTCTTAGTAGCAAGAATTGAATTGTGTAAGAATGTGCTCTGCACATAATTATGTGTAATAGCCTACACAAAATTGTTCCTAATGCTTCTTTTCATCCTCAGGCAGAAAGAATACCACCTTAGTTTTACTGTCTTTTTCTGACTGCATAACAATTTGTCATCAATCCTTGTACACTCTTTTCTAGGCTGCACTTAAACAAAGACCCAGTTCTGTCCTCATTTTAACAATCTCTGCAAGAGAGCAGGGCAATAATACATGTCTATCCAGTCAACATCACCCACCCTTGGACTGCCAATCACTGCAATACTAGGGACAAGTGAGGTTTCTGGTTTCTTACTCACTTGTCATCCAGCACTTTCTCCTAGTCCCTGTCCACTTCTGTGAGAGTGGTCTAGGCACATTTAACACTAACAGTTAGTCAGTAGAGACTGGAAAACCTGAGAATTTGTTGTGTTCCAGAGTTACAAAAGCCTATTCTAGGACTCTAGCCTTGAACCATGATCTTCCTGATAAGTAAGATCAGTGTTCTCCAAAGTCTCTTGATACTTTTTTTGGAAGGATCTGAGGGCATTTACTTTCTCAACACTAAATGAGTAACACTTTTATATGTTCTTCTCTAGTGCCCTTCAGTTGTCAATACATGGACCACACTGCAGGGAACTAGCCCATGATATCAGAACTAGGCAAGCCCTATTTTGACAATATGTTTTTCTTCTGAGTAATCTCATCATTTCACACACTTCTATAGATAATACATTATGGGTGCATTGGTGGTTTAACCAGCAGTCCAAGAAATAGATCCTACATGAACCATAGTGTTACAAGACAATGCAATGTGCTAGAAAATGGACTTCCAGAGGAGTGTTATTTACACTGATTTAAGATGATCAGGGACTGACCAAGTTCTCTCCATCGTATTCTATCTTCTGTCCAATATACCTGTAGAATATTCTGAGAATGCAGCTTCATGGAGGAGGTAAAAGTAGAGGAAGCCAGCTGATAGAGGCCCGATACTGTGTCAATCCGACCCCAAAACATATGTTCCTTGTAAATTCTCCCCAGACAATAAGACATTAGCTGGGCTTCTGTGAAGATTCACTCAGGTGTGGGGCAGGTGCAGCACATACAGTCTTCCATCATCTGCTTTCCTCATCTGTTACCTGAGTAACAATGTCTGTAGAGATCAAATATACTCCATATAATCACTGTATGTGGATGTTTTGTGTCATGCTTTTATGAAAAGCATCAGAGAATGTGACAATCAGTATGTGGTTTGGGAGAGATATAAGGAAAGATAATGTAAAGAGGAAAATCATAAGTGGGATTACATGTTTTAAAAAAGGTCATAAGCAACTAAAATGATAATTTTCAGGGACTATTTGAAATGATGACTCAGCAGTTAAGAGCACATCTTGTTCTTACAGATGACCATGGTTCAATTCCCAGTGCCTAAAGGCAGGGTACCTTGAAACCTGATCAGTTCCATCAGATCTGACACCCTGTTCTGTCCAGTTTCAGAAACCCATGTGTTATGCATGCAGGGAAATCTGTCATGTACATTTAAAAATTTTTAAATTTTTTGTAATGTCCACTGCAGTATCTAAATGAAAAGCATTTCATATGAACTGTATTTTTGACAGCAACAAAAGACAGTTGCTGTCAATTGTGAAATAAATTCCTATTTTGTTGGACTCTGTGAAAATAATTTTAGTACTTAATCAAAACATACATACATATATGGGATTAGTACATGAGACGTACTCAAATAAATGCATAGAAATATGTCAGGGAACATAATTGTATCTGTGTTGCAGATACTTTGTTATGTCCCTCAACACAAACATTATGACCACCAATAACAAAGCCCCCTGTGTCATTGATTTTCAGGTAAGCCATTTTCTTAGCAAATCCACCTACCCATTCATTCTGGCACTTCTCCTGTGACCACCATCATTTTCATTCCCTGAGTGGGTGTCTTTCTCACCATTCCCTAACACTATTTCCTACAGAGTGTTGACCTACACGTGTAAAATTCTTCCCATTAAACCTCTCATGGAAACGCATACTATGTTCACCACATCTTTACTCTCAATGAGCACAGGCTCTAGACCCCACTGTGTATATAACTCCCCATGTGTAGCTTCTACTTCAACTTTTTCCCATGCTTCTCTCACCACACATATACATATATGTTTGTGTATATATATATATATATATATATATATATATTCTTTTAGTATCTTGAACAGATATGATGCCCATAGCATATGCAAGTTTAGGAAACACTGTATTCAAGGACATGAATGATTATTTCAGAGAAAAAAATTCATATTCCTGTGTTTAAAGTGGATCTGGTGCAATAATTTGAAGACTCAAAGGAAAATTGGGCATAGATACAATCCGGGATTAATTTAAAATGGCACTCATATCCCCCTTTGGAAGGGGAGAAAACCCATGCATTCATTTGTCCTTGATGGAAAAGTATTTCTTGAATAACTGAGCTATGGAAAATAGAATAAGTCAAGATTGTTTATCTGAAAATCTGGTTTAGTTATGTGAGATCCTGTCCTTCCTTAAAAGCCATGTCTCTCAGTATTACTCTACTATTATTCTGTGACTCATCATGAGCAAGAAGCTACATAGTGAGGTTTGGAGCCCAGTCCTAATGGATACATGTAAAAAATGCTCCCATAACTAAGGCTCAGGGAACATTTTGGAAAGGTAGTGAAAAGATTGTGAGAGCCAAAGGTTCAGGGAGTTTGCTGTGAAATTGTGTCTCCTAGTAACATCAGAACCTCTACCTGTAAAGGCTCAGCAACATTACTGAACAAATGGTAGCTGAATAAGAAGGATACAAACAAACATGTGAACAGGTCAAGGGAAAGGCCACAAAGCGTCAGTTCTACCCAAAATACTATAGACAAATAAGTGAAGCTGGGATTGGTAGAGGTACAATCAGAAGAGCACACTGATTGTACAGTGTCAAATGGTCATCCCTAAAGACATACATACAAGTAACACATTGTATGGACTCACACTTTATGTTTAGAAATATATATGTACCTCCAAATACATATGCACTATCATGCACTATCAATGGAAAAAGAGGCCAGAAATTGAAGATGAGTGCATAGGGATATTTTGGGGGGCAGGGGAGGAGAAAGTGAAAATGAGAGAAATATTGTAATGAAATTACAATCTAACAAATAATTGGGGGGGGGAAGGGAAGAATTTCACAGCCTCAATAACATCTACACCTACCTATGAAAATTCATATAACTGTTTGTGTGCTTTCTAGAATGGTACCACATCTGACAGGGCCTGCCATGGAGGAAAACATAATATGAGGATTCTACATTGAAAATGACAAAAATCAAAATAAGGTGGAACTCACAGACAGGTGCTGTTCTTGTTCAAAGAGGAACATTTTCCTGCAAATAAATCAATAAATCGGTACTGCCTCTCTGATCTGGGACAGAGGAGGACCACAGGCTTACAACGTGTCACTTGACTGGTCCTGTGGCTGTGCTCAGCCACTGCTGATTTGCATGTGCTCAGACCCCACTGCCCTGAGGTCTTCATAGTCAGGTCACACCCTGTGCTGGTGTCATCCTCAAACAGGTGACAGCACAGACATGAGGGCGCCCACTCAGCTCCTGGGGTTGTTGCTGCTCTGGCTTACAGGTAAGAAAGACAGCATTGGAATTTTTTTACCTGTGTGGTCATTGAAGCCTGGTCTCTGGCAAAGTCCTCTTCTAACAGAATTAATTTGTTTTCAATTTTCCAATCTCAGGTGCCAGATGTGACATCCAGATGACCCAGTCTCCAACCTCTCTATCTGCATCTCTGGGAGACAGTGTCACCATCACATGCCTGGCAAGTCAGGACATTGGCTGGAGTTTAGCATGGTATCAGCAGAAACCAGGGAAACCTCCTAAGCTACTAATGTATGCTGGAAATAGTTTGGCAGATGGGGTCCCATCGAGGTTCAGTGGAAGTAAATCAGGCACACAGTTTTCTCTCAAGATCAGCAGCATGCAGCCTGAGGATGTTGCAACTTACTACTGTCAACAGTATAGTAGTACCCCTCCCACAGTGATTCAAGCCATAACATAAACCACCCAAGGAAGCAGAAGTGAGAGTCTAGGCTGCCCAAATTGCTCCTTCTGGTGTCTTCAGCTTCTGAGTGAGTTTCTCTTTTCTCTTCACCAGTATTTAAAGTTCAATGTGATGTTTTTGTGTAGGAACCAAATAAATTTGTTAATGTCCTAAATATCTGTCTTCTTCCTGAGCACTAGCATTAAAATCAGGGAAGTAGGTCTCTTGACTCACAGGAAATTTTAACTTTTCCTGTGTTGAAGATAAGGTAACAGTTGAGATTTATACAACAGAGAAGTAAACACACAGATACACACATCCATACACAAAAACAGGTGCGTTCATACCCCTACACAAACATATACCAAGCAGAAATTATTGGAAATATTATTAACCAATTAAAATTAGAAAAATTAGTATCATATTATAATATTAAAATCCTGTGGGTAAAGGCTCCAAACAAAGCAACAAATTCATTCAAACACATGGCTTCCCAGAATCCCAATCTTGTTTACATCAACTCTGGCTAGGGAGGATCAAAGGCTCAAGGTCTTCTTAAAAGCAGCAGGAAACAGAGTTTTGGGTTCATAATAGCTGCTACAAAAATCAATTTATGCTTTCTTCTTTGGAAATACTCCTGAAAATACATGATTTCCTGAACACACAGTGGCACAGTGGCCTTCCCAGGGAATTGTGAGCTCAGGAACATTTGATTAGACTTGGATGGATGAGCAAAGCCTTAGGTGAGGAGCTGCCAGTAAAAGTAGGAAGCAGATGCAGATCTAGGGCCACAGATGTTCCAATGTACACTCCAGTCATCCTCAGTTGAGCTTTATTCTGGAAAAAATAAATCCCACATACTGAAGATCATCACTTATCATTCTAGATAGGTCAAACTAACCCTAGCTATGACAAAACATGTGAAGAATACAATGGACTAGGGATATAGGACATTGTAGAGAAACCAAACATAAAAAACCAAAATGCTGAGAGCTTTAGTCTTTACCAACTTAAATACTACAACTAAGTGAAGAGACACATGTGTTTATGAGCCAAGACGGTCCTAGCCTACACCCTGCTGTTTGCATATCTACTCCTCAGAAACCAAAAAGGCTCAGATTTGCTTTTAAGAGAACTAACTTAGAAAAGAGAAGTTTGTAGAGAGAGACCAGACAACACAATGTGTTTGCTGGTGAAAACTGTCAATTTGCTCAGTGTAGTGGGTGAGAAAGAAGGGGATCTCCAACTGGAATATAACATCATTTCCATCATAGAAGTTTTAGTTTAAAAGGAAAAGTTTTCCTTCCTTCTGTCCTTCCTTTCTTCGTTCGTTCGTTCTTTCGTTCGTTCGTTCATTTGTTCCTTCCTTCCTTCCTTCCTTTTATCCTCTGCCTCCTCTAATTCTTTGTTGTCATCTTTGTCTTTTTTGCATACTGTGTAAAGTGAATGTATTCTGGAATCCTGTTTTCTACTAATGTCTGTCTATTTTCATCTTTCTCTCCATAGTATCAGATAGTGAAATTATCCTCACTCAGTCTCCAGCATCCATGACCACCTCACCAGGGGAGAAGGTCACTATCACCTGCAGTGCCAGCTCAAGTGCAAGTTCCAATTACTTCCACTGGTACCAGCAGAAGCCAGGAGCCTCCTCTACACTCCTGGTATATGGAACCTCCAACCTGGCTTCTGGAGTCCCAGCTCGCTTCAGTGGCAGTGGGTCTGGGACATCCTACTCTCTCACAATCAGCAGCATGGAGGCTGAAGATGCTGCCACTTACTACTGTCAGCAGAAGAGCAGTGTCCCATCCACACAGTTCTACAAAGCAGAACAAAAACTGCTTTGGCCTTCTCAGACACCACTGCTTCCCTCTTAGAAGATATCACATGGTCACGATTTTGACTGAGTTGTGACAAAAATCTCCAAATATTTCTGCAATAGAATCAGGGTCAAATTTCACTCAAGGGCCTTAAGCCACTTCTCCTGGCAAAGAAGAGGAAACTATATAAATGGAAATAGTGGGGTGAGACAACCAGAGACCCCATCTTTTTGGCATTCTATGCATAGAACTATTTTAGAGCTGTGATTTAGATTTCCTGAAGGGGAATTGACTCTGGAGAGGATGTCATTGGGCTTTTGAGAATATTTGCAGGGCTATATGAGTCATATCTTTATAACTGTTTCCAAAGTAGGGGTAACCAACAGCTGTCCCCCAGAGTATTCCTTCATCAGAGAATGGCTTATGGCTTGGTCTCTAGTGGGAAGAACTAAACACTGAACTCATAATTCTCTATCACCTCTTTATGATGTAGGAAATACTGGTGATTGTATTTTTCTGACTCTTTGTAGAGTGTGCAGCACTGTGGAAATGTGTTCGACTAACAAATAAGGCCTAATATAAGAAACTTGTAAAAAATTCAAATTATGGCATTGGGTCTTCATTCATTCTACTACCTAAAATATAGCTTGAGAACTTTGTATGTAATGTAGACTTTAAATTTTAGACATTGTAGGTACACACACATATATATATGCTCAAAGACAGAAGTTCCCAGTTATGTCCCTACATACAATGATTCAACTGGATCATTTTTAAATTTTTACCTTAAGGCATTGCATACTCAATACAAGCCTTCTTTCAGGTTTAAATTCTTTACCTCTTCTGCACTGTGGATTGTGATGCCAGTATTTACGCTTGACCCCGAGCTGTAGGAGCTGTAACAGCAGCAACACACAGCTAGCCATGTGATTAATGAGGAAACCCCTCATTGTATCTTATTTAATAAGTTACAATACACTGTCTGCAGTTTATTATAGAATTATGGAAGAGCTTATATTGGCTGGCCTTGCCACAATATTGCCAAATATAAATACACTTAGGATATTCCAAAGAATAATTATGTTGAATGTATTCATTGCTGATACTATTTTCAATCTATATGATTTGAGATGATGTAACATAAATGTGGATTGAATGTTTGCATAGGAAATACTATGCTTTTTACTCCATTAACTTTTACAACTATGTTCAATCATTTATCAATATTTTAGCGCTGATTTTAAAATTAGAGATTTTTCCTGATAAATTCCTATTCTCATCTAGCTGTGACTGACCTCAAAAGTGTGAAGGAAGATGTCTTTGAACTTCTAGCAGCCCTGTTTCTCACTCCCATGAGCTTGGACTACAGGAGTGAACCAGAAGACACTGTCATGTAATACTGGGGTTATATCCCAATGGTGGTTGTTGTTGTTGTTGTTGTTGTTGTTTTCGCTTTTGTTTTCATACTAGGCAAGAACTCCACCAATTAAGCTACATCCCAGCACAATATTTTCTTACTTCCTAGTAGCAAGAATTGGAATGTGTAAGAATGTGCTCTGCACATAATTCTGTGTAATAGCCTACACAAAATTCTACCTAATGCTTCTTTTCATCCTCAGGCAGAAACAATACCTTTGGTTTACTACCTTTTTCTGAGTCCATTACAATTTGTCGTCAATCCTTGTCCACTTTTTTCTAGGCTGCACTTAAAGACCCACTTCTAGCCCCATTTTAACAATCTCTACAGGAGATGGAGGCAATAATTCATGTCTATCCAGTCAAAATCACCCACCCTTGGACTGCCAATCACTGTAATACTAGGAAAATGAGGTTTCTAATTTCTTACTCACTTGTCTTGTCATCCAGCATTTTCTTCTAGTCCCTGTCCACTTCTGTGAGAGTGGTCTAGGTACATTTCACACTAACAGTTACCAGTGGAGACTGGAGATCCTGAGAATTCCATGTGTTACATGAGTTACAAAAGCCTGTCCTAGGATTCTGGCCCTGAACCATGATCTTCCTGATAAGTAAGATCAGTGTTCCCCAAAGTCTCTTGATACTGTTGTTGGAAGGATCTGAGGGCATGTACTTTCTCAACACTAAATTAGTAACACCTTAATGTGTGGTTTCCTGGTGCCCTTCAGTTGTCAATACATAGACCACACTGCAGGGACCTAGCCCATGATATCAGAACTAGTGAAGCTCTATTATTGACAATATGTTTTTCTTCTGAGTAATCTTGTCATTTCACACACTTCTATAAATAATACATTATGGGTGCTATGGTGGTTTAACCAGCAGTCCTAGAAATAGATCCTACATGGATCACAGTGATATGAGACAATGGAGTGTGCTGGAAAATGGACTTCCAGAAGAGTGTTAAATAGACTGATTTATGATGATCAGCTACTGACCAAGTTCTCTCCATTGTATTATATCTTGTGTCCAATATACCTGTAGAAAAATCTGAGAATGCAGCTTCATGGAGGAAGTAAAAATAGAGGAAGCTAGCTGACAGAGGCCCAATACTGTGTCAATCTAATCACAAAATACATGTTCCTTGAAAATTCTTCCCAGCCAATAAGACAGAAGATGGGTTTCTGTGATGATTCACTCAGGTGTGGGGCAGGTGCAACACACACCAACAGTCTTCCATCATCTGCCTTCCTCATCTGGTACCTGAGTAACAATGTCTGTAGAGATCATATATATTCCATATAATCACTGTATGTGGATGTTCTGTGTCTTGCTTTTATGAAATCCATCAGAGAATGTGACAATCAGTATGTGATTTGGGAGAGATATAAGGATAGATAATGTAAAGGGGAAAGTCATAAGTGGGATTATATGTTTTATAAAAGGTCATAAGCCAAATAAAATGATAATTTTCATGGACTTTTTGAAATGATGACTCAGCAGTTAAGAGCACATCTTGTTCTCATAGATGACCCTGGTTCAATTTTCAGTGCCTAAATTCATGGTGCCTTGAAACCTGATCAGTTCTATCAGATCTCACACCCTGTTCTGTCCAGTTTCAGACACACATGTGTTATACATGCAGAGAAATCTGTCATTAACATTAAAAAAATTTATAATTTTTAGTAATGTTCAGTGCAGTATCCATATGAAAAGCATTTCATATCAACTGTATTTTTAATATATATATATTATTTATATGTATACAGTATTCTGCTTCCATGTATGCCTGCACACTAGAAGAGGACCCCAGATCTCATTACAGACATTTGGGAGCCACCATGTGGTTGCTGGGAATTGAACTCAGGACCTCTGGAAGTGCAGTCAGTACTCTTAACCTCTGAGCCATGTCAACTGTATTTTTTAAGACAGTTGCTGCGCCGGGCGTTGGTGTCGCACGCCTTTAATCCCAGCACTCGGGAGGCAGAGGCAGGCGGATCTCTGTGAGTTCGAGGCCAGCCTGGGCTACCAAGTGAGCTCCAGGAAAGGCACAAAGCTACACAGAGAAACCCTGACTCGAAAAACCAAAAAAAAAGAAAAAAAAAAAGAAGACAGTTGCTGCCAATTGTGAAATAAATTTCCATTTTGTTGGTCTCTGTGAAAATGATTTTAGTTTTTAATCAAAACATACAAACATATATGATGTCGGTACATGAGACATACTCATATAAATGCATAGAATTGTGTCAGGGAACATAATTTTATCTGTGTTGCAGATACTTTGTTATGTCCCTCAACACAAACACTATGATCACCAATGTCAAAGCCCCCTGTGTCATTGATTTTGAGGTCAGCCATTTTCTTAGCAAATCCACCTTCCCATTCATTCTGGCACTTCTCCTGTGACCACCATCATTCTCATTCCCTGAGTGGGTGACTTCCTCACCGTTCCCTAACACTATTTCCTACAGAGTGTTTGCCTGCATATGTAAAATTCTTCCCATTAAACCCCTCAGAGTAACTCACACTAAGTTTACCACATCTTTACTCTCAGTGATTGTAATCTCTAGACCCCACTGTGTATATAAGTCCCCATGTGTAGCATCTATTTCAACTCTTCCCCATGCTTGTCTCACCACACATCTTGTGCCCCTCTTACCCAAACTAAATATATATATATATATATATATATATATATATATATATATATAGTATCTTGAACAGATATGATGCTCATAGCATATGCAAGTTTAGGAAACACTGTATTCAAGGACATGAATGATTACTTCAGAGAGAAAATTCATTTTCCTGTGTTTAAAGTGGATCTGGTGCTATAATCTGAAGACTCAAAGGAAAATTGGGCATAGATACAATCCCAGATTAATTTCAAAGGGAACTCATATACCCAAAAAGAAGGGAAGAAAACCTATGAATTCATTTGTCCTTGAAGTAAGTATTTATTGAGTTACTGAGCTATAGAAAATAGAATAAGACAAGATTGTTTATCTGAAAACCTGGTTTAGTTATGTGAGATCCTGTCGTTCCTTGAAAGTCATGTCTCTCAGTACTATTCTTTTATTCTTCTGTGAGTCATCATGAGCAAGGGGCTACATAGTGAGTTGTGGAGCTCAATCCTAATGGATACATGTGCAAAATGCTCCCATAACTAAGGCTCAGGGAACATTTTGGAAAGGTAGTGAAAAGATTGTGAGAGCCACAAGTTAAGGGAGTTTACTGTGAACTTGTGTCTCCTAGTAACATCAGAAGTTCTACCTGTAAAGGCTCACCAACATTACTGAACAAATGGTATCTGAACAATGTGGACACAGACAAACATGAGAACAGGTTAGGGGAAAGGCCACAAAACCTCAGTTCTACCCAAAATACTATAGACAACTAAGTGAAGCTGGAAATGGTAGAGGTACTCAGAAGAGCACACTAATTGTCCAGTTTCAAATGGTCATCCCTAAAGACATACATACAAGTAATACATTATATGGACTCACAGTTTATGTTTAGAAATATATATGTATTTCCACATACATGTATTCATGCACTATCTATCAATGAAAGAAGAGGACAGAAATTTGAAGACGAGTGGGGAGGGATATTTCAGAGAGTATAAATGATAAAATGAGAGAAACCTAATGAAATTACAATCTAACAAATAAACAGGGTGAAAAGGGAAGAATTGCACAGCCTCAATAACATCTGCACCTACCTATTAAAAGACATATAACCATTTGTGTGCTTTCTAGAATGGTACCACATCTGACAGGGCCTGCCATGGAGGAAAACATAACATGAGAATTCTATATTGAAAATGACAGAAATCAAAATAAGGTGGAACTCATGGACAGGTGCTGTTCTTGTTCAAAGAGGAACACATTCCTGCAAATAAAGCTGTACTGCCTCTCTGATTTGGGAGAGCGGAGGACCACAGGCTTACAATGTGTCACTTGACTGGTCCTGTGGCTGTGCTCAGCCACTGCTGATTTGCATGTGCTCAGACCCCATTGCCCTGAGGCCTTCATAGTCAGGTCACACCCTGAGCTGGAGTCAGCCTCACACAGGTCACAGCACAGACATGAGGGCCCCCACTCAGCTCCTGGGGTTGCTGCTTCTCTGGCTTACAGGTAAGGAAGACACCATTGGATTTTTTTTTTAACCTGACTGTGGTTATTGAAGCCTGGTCTCTGGCAAAGTCCTCTTCTAACAGAATTAATTTGTTTTCAATTTTCCAATCTCAGGTGCCAGATGTGACATCCAGATGACCCAGTCTCCAACCTCTCTATCTACATCTCTGGGAGACAGTGTCACCATCACATGCCTGGCAAGTCAGGACATTGGCTGGGGTTTAGCATGGCATCAGCAGAAACCAGGGAAACCTCCTAAGCTACTGATCTATGATGGAAATAGTTTGGCAAGTGGGGTCCCACCAAGGTTCAGTGGCAGTAGATCTGGCACACTGTTTTCTCTCAAGATCAATGGCCTGCAGTCTGAAGATGTGGCAGATTATTTCTGTCAGCAGGGTTCCAGTACCCCTCCCACAGTGATTCAAGCCATAACATAAACCACCCAAGGAAGCAGAAGTGAGAGCCCAGGCTGCCCAAATTGCTCCTTCTGGTGTCTTCAACTTCTGAGTGTTTCTCTTTTCTCTTCACCAGTATTTAAAGTTCAATGAGATGTTTTTGTATAGCGACCAGATAAACTTGTTAATGTCCTAAATATCTGTCCTCTTCCTCAGCACTAGCATTGCAATCAGGGAAATAGGTCTCTTGACTCACAGGAAATCTTACCTTTTCCTGGGTTGCAGATAAGGCAACAGTTGAGATTTATACAACAGAGAATTAAACACACAGAAACACACATCCACACACACAAATACCAGTTGCATTCATATCCCCACACAAATTTATACCAAGCAGAAGTTATAGAAAAATTATTAACCAATTAAAATTAGAAAATTAGTATCTTACTACAATATTAAATCCTGTGGGTACAGGCTCCAAACAAAGCAATATGGTTAGTCAAACCCATGGCTTCATAGCAACCTCTACCATAGCCAGAACTATGGCTTGTCTTTCAGAAGATCTGGGTTTAATTCCTAGAGCCCACGGGACTGCTATCAACTCTCTGTAACTCCATTTACAGGACAGCTGAGCCTATCTTCCGGGTGCTGAGGTCATCACACTCATATGGTACACAAATATATATGCCAGTAAAACAGGAATACACATAAAATAAAATTAAGTAAATCTTATATACTTTAAAATCCTAAGGAACTAGTATTCTGACAAACAGCTAATGGGAACAGTGTACTCTCAGAATCTGGAGTCTGTTATTTTACTGAAAGTGAGGCTTCCTGTTCATGGAGTCCTCAGACAGCTTGTCAACTCTCTTATATGCATGGAGGAAAGGAGGAGCCTTTCCGACACTAAGTGTTTATTCATTTCTTTCCTTATTAGGAGAGTAAATGTCTTAGTCACTTTTCTATTGCTGTGACAAAACACCACAACCAAGGCAATTTATAAAAGAAATCATTTAATTTGGAGACTTACTTCTGTGGAAGATTTGTCCATGACTGACATGGTTAGAGGCAGGCAGCAGGCAGACAGGGATGGCCCTGTAGCTAAGAAGTTACATCTTCATCTGCAAACATAAAGCATAGAGAGGAAGAAAGCTAACTGGGAAAGGAACAACAACTTCATCAAGCTGCATGCACACAAAAATTTCCATCCAGCAATCAGGTCATTCCAATCCAAGACTTCATGGCAGTCAAATCCACCCAGAGGAAAATAATGAAGTAGTTGTAGTCCAACAATTCAGCTTATAACTGACTTTGTGCAGCACACAGTGTCCTTAACATAACACTTTATGGAAGTCATTGTGTTTATTATCTTATGCATATGCGTGATCTACCACTCATATGATTGCAATCAGATACATCACATTCAACAAAAGAACATATGCATTCAACAAGATCTATCAATCAACAAAGAAAATTATACACTTTGACCACCTTAGCAACCCACACTTCCTCCTGGTGGATGAGGAACAGAAGTTTCTAGAATTATCTATTGTGGAAATTTCATACAGGGACTTCTGTTCTATTGCATTTTATCTTTTGTGGAGTTTGCTTTAATTCTTAATAAAACCCCTGATATATTGTTATAACATAGACCACTGTGAGGCGTTCCTCTATTAGAAGAAAAATGAATTATATACCCATTTTTCCTATAATCTCTCTATTCATTAACTTCCTAAAAGACTCCTATATATTAATAAAATTGTTTATTTTAATCTGCTCTATGACCCTATAAAGTTTCTCTTTTTACCTATCTGAAAGTTGCTGAGGATACCTCAAAAGTTGCACATGCATGATATAAATATGTTCACAAGCATCACCATTCTTGTAATTCTGTGACAGTAATTACAGTTGACATTTTACTTTCCAATACTTAGGAACAATATTAGGGTGCCTGAAGATGTCTAAAGATAGCATGGTTAGGAGGTCTGTATCTTCAAGACAGGGAGCTCTGTGCTCAGAACAGCATTAGAGAATCCAGTGCTTCAAGTAGAAAAGTTCATATATATATATATATATATATATATATATATATATATATATATATGCTTTTGTTTTTCTGTATGTGTCACATATGCTCACCCAGTAACTTCAGGTGCAAAAAATTTTCTTTTTCAAGAATCATGAGACATTATTGTACATGCTCATTTTAGGCTAAAGTTTAGATATGCAAATTTAGGTAAATATCAGTCTCCTGGGCCTTCCCACCAAAACTTCCCAGTGATCTTACAATCCTGTCTATATAGAAGAGATGTTGTCAGCAGGTGGGGACACTAAGAGAAATACCTGGAGCACCCAGGATTACTCTTCTTGCCTGAGGGGTTTTTGTTATGACTTGAATCACTCTAGGAGGGTGGACAGTGACAAGTTGCAACATTTCCAGGTACAAGTTTGCTGATGGGGAGAGTGAAATTTGTCCCATAATTATTACCACTGAACCCTGATGGGAACCCAAGTTGGCAAACAGAATGTATCATAGGTGAAAATCTTTGGAATATTTCATAGGTTTCTGGTGTCAGCAAATGTAACTGTTAATATCCCGACTTGCCTGAAATGTGATGGTGACAGTTTCCTAGATTTATCAGTAGGGAGGATGGAGACTAGATCATCAGGATGTCACATCTACCTCCTTAGTTTGCAAATAACCAAGAATACACACAATACATAATATTCCCCGAGGAGTTTCCTGAAAGACCAAGCAACAATGGCTAATATAAATTGATAAGAATCTAGAGTTAGCTCTTTTCATCCAGAACCCAGAGCATCAAAAGCCTCTGTAAATGGGTGGAAACCCTCATGCCTATGCTGTGTCTTGATTTTAAATGACACCTGCACAGGTTGTGTCCAGATTATTCAAGAAGTACACATGCAGTAGGCTGTAGTGTGAACACATGAAAATCAGCAGAGATTTATATGATCCAGGCACAACAGTAATCAATATGAACTACACAGCTATGGTGATATATTTTTTGTGCTGAAATGTGATTTTATTTGTATGTTAATAAAGTTGCCTAGAGATCAGAGCTAAGAGCAAGCCATTTAGCAGAAGTCCAGTGGTGGTGGGACATGTCCTAATCGGGTCACATGGCAGGCAGAATCTCTGTGTGTTCAAGGACACAGACAAGCAGTGACCCAAACCTTTAATCTCAGTGCCAACCATAGAGACCTGGAGGTCTGTATAAACAGGCAGCAATGAGGAAGTCATGTGGTTGGGTTTATAGCCAATGAGAAAATCAGAACAGAAAGGCAATAAAAAGACAGGACACAGGAAGAAGTTCTCTCTTTCAGGGGAAGGACAGCAGCCATGGGTAAGATAAGGTGGTCTTAGCTCTTGGCTACTGCTTGATCTCTGGGCTTTTAACTATTTATTTGGTTGTGTGTTTCTTATTTAATAAGTCTGTTTTGAATTACATCTGCACACAGCCATCATGAGCTTCATGATACACTAAGGGAATTCATTTGCTTTCTTAGGGAATAAACATCTTTCATTTTTTCATATGAAGCACTGGAGAACTGAATCAGGAGATTAAATCAGTAAGAGAAGCTTTAACTATTTTGTTCTCTGAGTCAAGTTTATATTAGTTGTTTCATGAACTACAATAACAAATCACCAACATTTGTACTCTAAATGAAGGGGATGTAATATCTCACCATTCTAAAGAAAGGAATTGTAGAATCAGGGTCAACAAGTCAAGTTCAGGATGTGGGTGTTGAGGATCCAGAGAGGATTAAGGCAAACTTTACCCACTGATTCTTTTCCAGACTGTAGCTCTCACTTCTCTGTGTCCACATCACCTTATTTTTCTCCATGCTCCCATGCACTTCTTTCATGTCTGTATTAAATCTTTTATTCAGTATGTTTGTGATTGCATCCAAGGTCCACCAGCCTCCCTCACATAAGAGCTACAACTATGACACACCACTGAGTTGTAACCCAGTCCATCAAACTTTCTATGTGTACACTACATTCTGCCTTTTCTTCTCCCACTTCATCTGTTTCCTTGTTCCACTCTCTTGTTCCTTCTGCTACTTTTAGTATCCCTTATCCACAATAGTATTGCAATCTCTTTACTCCTGAGATAATAGACAGCAAGTGCATGATACTCAGAATGATTCTGTATGAGGGTAGTTATATAGTTTTACACGAAGACCAGCTTTTTCTCCAGTGTTATGCAGGAAAGGACACAGATATCAGTGTGTGTAGTTTGGAGAGTAGCACTGTTTACAAAGAATGTTCACAGCCTATAAAACGTTTAGTTTTCCTTAAAATTTTATTTTTTGAGAATTTCAAAAATGTCTATACTATGTTTTGACCAAAGTACACAATGTACATTTATGAAAATCTAATAATAGGTACCCCATTATTTTGTATAATTTAAAAACACCTCTGGATCCTTTCAGATTCCTACATCCCTTAGTTTCAGGGTAGAAGTATTTGCCCATATCTCAAGAAGAAACTATCTCTTTCCCATGTTTTAAGTGTTTTAGAAGTTAGTGTGGGATCAATAAAGTAAAGAGCCTACAGCATGAAAATGACTGTGTTTTGAAAAAAAAAACAACTCATAGTTAAGTGCCCCATGTTTTAAGGAATATTTTGAAATGTTTACACTCTTGCTTAGTTTTTGCCATGACTTGTATCACTGTGGTACAAGGTATAACAGTGCAGACATCAAGTATTTGCTTATCTTTGGTCAGTGCTGTCCAGATTGTCAGGTAATGACTGTTTTGGGAATGCTTAATCTTGAAGGTATTTGTCTTGTATTTTTAATGCCAGGTGTCACATCTAATGGGCAGACAACCCAGACTCCATCTTTGCATTTCTGGAAGAAAATATCACCATCACTTGATAGACTAGTGAGGAAATTGATTGCTCATTAGCTTGATATCTACAGAATCAGAGAAAGTTCCTGAGCTCCACTTGGCAGATGCAGTCCTTTCAATGTTGAGGGCCAGTGGATCTAAGGTAGCGTATTCTCTCACCATCAGTAGTTTGGAGTCTGAAGATGCTGCGAATTATTACTGTCAATGCTTTTGGGGTACTCGAACGGTGATACAATGAATAGTATCGTAACATGAACCACTCTGAGAAACAAAAGTGTAACAGCACTGCCCCTGCTGTTCCTACTAGTGTCTACATTGGCTGAGAGTACTTCTCAGATGCAGTACTCTATGGCTCACATTTTCAGAGGTTTCAGTTAATCAGGAGGGAGGCATTTAATGCCTCTCAGTTACATCATAGTAGGTCTGGAAGCACAGAGCAAGGACAAAATGGCCACTGATAATATGAAGTCAAGAGTCTTTCCCATGTGAATTGCTTTCTCCACTTTGGGCTTACCACTAAAGTTTCCAGAAACTACCCAAAACATGTCAGGGATAAAGGAACAAAAGAAGCCATACATATACAGAGGCATAACTCAAAGAAACACATGATAGGAAACCATAGTATGTAAGTAAAAACCCATAAAGTAAATTAATCAATTAATAAAAAAAAACTACAAGCATTATGAGAAAAAAAACTTCTGCAAAATAGCCAAAGAGTTCATTTTATGTTGGCCATCTACTGCTCAGCAATTGGTCTACCCTTAATTATGGTTTGTATACCAATTTAAACTCCATAAGAGAAAAATGAATTTTCCTTTGTGAGTAGTTGTTAATTAAAATAGCTTCTGAATTAAGTATAAGAGATCCTATCTAGTTCTCCTTTGTGAGAGGGATATTCTAGTGCAATATACTCAGACTTGAAGATGTTGATAGTGGGAGTAAAATCTGTCCCAGATGTATTGCCACTGAACCTGACTGGCACACCAGACTACAAGCTGAATGTTAAAGATGAGAGGCTTAGAAGGCATTCTTAATTTCTGTTGACATTAGGCTAGGCCCGGCAAGTGATGAGCACTCAGTATCCTAGGGTTCTAGATCAGGGAAATGAAGACTAGGTCATCAGAATGTTATATCTCAAGGACATAAACAAGAAATATTCATAGTTAACCTCTAAAAACCTAAACAGCACATATGATACATGGATGTTTAAGTCCCCAGATCCACTGTCTAATACCTGAAAATCAGAGTAGTCAGAGTCCTGTGACTGATCGTGGGCATTCTTATGCATACTGTGTTCTGGCTTGGACAGAGTCCTGAACAGTATGATCAAGCTATTATCGAATTTTCTGGGTACTGGTCTGTGTCCTGGAAAATTTAAATCAGTAGGGCCTGAGCAGAGCCTGGGCACAGCTGTGGGATAGCCTAAGCTCATGTCATGGCTCAGCACTGACCAAGTCATTCCTGAGGGCTCAAGGAAAACAGGAAGATCACTGATTTGTCTACAAAGAACAGGCTCCATCCTGTGGTCCCAAGAACACTTCCAGTCTCTGTGCATGCCCTTTGGCTACATTTCCATTAATGACAATGATTATCCTATGGATAAAATCCAAAAACCTGATGAAATCTAATTCATTTTTTTCATTGGTGGGTGTGGATTTATTAAGCACAGAATTCTATGC